>VNJQ01001277.1:11379-100949 GCA_008042515.1 Drosophila truncata | reverse complement strand
GAACTTTTTTCAAGTTCAATTTGGTGAAAACCAGACATTAAGTCTAGGCATGAAAAATATTGTGCTCTACACAGATAAAAATGTAGAACGAAAAAATCAAGAATATTTTTCTTGATTTTGGTGTTCTAGCGTCTTGAAATTTTCAAGTACGTTTCGGGATTAAATGGTCTGATTAATCCTGTTTCGGGATTAAATCACAAATATTCTTAATCCTCGAAATCGTATGTATAAGCGTTCTCGGTGTGAGAGTTAGCGTTGCCTCAGTAGCCGAGGTGGTAAGCGGCCGGTCTGCGAATTCATAGGACCCGGGTTCGAAACTTAGCCAGGACGAAAAATGTAAGTAGGCTTTTATTTGCGATTTCTTTCCTAGTTTATATGAATTAACAATAATAACAATTATTACTCTATAATTACAAATATAAATAAAAATTCTTTAATGTCGAAGCTTAAGTGGAGCTTAGTTTAGTTGAAAGCTAGTTGGGAATGATAGATAGTTTAATACTAATTAAGAGGGTCAAATCAGCCACTCAGAAAATAATGCGTAGTTTAATAAGGCTTAGTTTAATTGTTAAAGGAATAATTAAGATTGAATTACATTTGAATTTTTAGTTATATTACAAGCCTAATCGAGATTGAATCAAGAATTTTTGGGATTAAAATATCTAAGAATGGTCGGGATTAAATAAAGAATTTGAGAATTGAAAAAAATAAGTGGTTTCATACTTATAATAAGAAAACCCGTACTCAATCAAAAATCATTCCCATTTGTGATTAATTTCGGCAACAATATCCCGGATTTTTCTATCTGTGTAGAATCAAGTCCTTAATTTTTTGTTTATCGAAATTTATGTCCAGCTCAATAGGTAGCTTCCGGTGCATCTCTATTCTGGCTTTCTCCTGGCGCACCCGGTCAGCAATCTTCACCACTAGCTCGTGTTCCGGCTTGGATAATCCATAAACACCCAAGCGGTTCAACTTGGGGCACGCCATGAAGAGATCAAGAATGTCTAAATGGGTCACCTTGTTACAATAAAAGCTGAATTCTTCTAAATTTCTAAGGGCTGCAAACTCCTTCGGAACGTCTCTCGTTATGCGCTTCTGGAGCGGCAATTAGAGAAAGTTTTATTCTTGGCACATTATAGCCGCCTTTTTCTTCAAATTGTTCTAGCTGCTCTGCTTTGTGCTCCACCAGCTGGCCAATGATGCTCTCACTGGGGTCGCCATAGAAAAACACAGTGTCTATGGTGACTCTCCTTAAGGTTGGGAAGTTGAGCCAAAATCTGGCAGTTTTTGTCGTTGTCGCATGATATATTGAACACTTCCAGGGAAGGGCAGTAGTTTTCTCTAACAATAGCTAGCCATTCTTTTTGTGGGCCTTTTACACGTGACAAGACAGCTCCTTAAGTTTGAACAAGTGCTGGCAAATTATGATTAACTTATTAATCTCGCCGCATTCGGAGAAATCCAACTTCTCGATGGAATTGGGCATTTTGTCCTTTGTCACGACATTTAGGTCCAAAGTAAGGGATATCAAATTTCGACAGTAGCTGGCAATCATAGCGAGCATTTCGTCATTGAACTTCGGTCTTAATCTTAAATAACATTTCATGTTTTGCACTTTATCCCCAGTCAGTTGGAAGAAGTCCCGAAAATCCCACAGGGTCATACGACTGAACTGGTTAGAATCTATTGTATTGCACAACCCGGTTAATGCGATCTTGTAGATGTCTCTAAAGCGGTGGCAAGTCCTGGCGAAACGCACCTTATCACGGAGCTCCAAGTATTGCAGAATGTGAACCCAGCAGTCATCGGGTAGTTGCAAAATGGGCGATGGTTGTAATTCTTCTTCAGAAGGTGTTCCATAGGCATTTGGTTGCTTCCAACCTTAAAAAAGATCCTCCTTTTCGGCTGATCATCGCACAACAAGGCTCTAGATACAAAAATATACAAAAGAAGAAAATGTAGTTAAGGTCTCTGTAGGAGGCACACTGACCTTGCTCCATCCTCGACGCTGGCATACAACACTTCGCCTCTTAGACATGGTTTCAATGTTTTATTCGGGCTCTTACCTTTTAAACTATGAAAATGGGGTTTGAATTTAAAATCTCTTTAAAGTGTCCTCTGGCATCTAAAAACAAAAAAATGGTAGCGCCAAGGACCAGGGTTTAAAGAGTACAAAGAATACCTGCGACGGTACTTTAAAGAAATGGAGTCTCTTTGCTGGAATGGCGTCTTCGGTGCAGGCAATTGAGCCGTTGGTGTAATACTCTTTTAGAAAGGTTGATTTTTACTTTAACTAACCTGATATCTCATCCTTCATGTCGCACATTCTCCTGGGGCCTTTTTATTGGGAAAGTAGAATGAATTTATATATTAGGCATCCACAATTCTAAGGAAAGATTTACTAGTTTGGTTTTTTAATGTATAGCTATTAAGAATCACAGACTGATAACAAGTAATAACAATTAAAAAAATATAAATATTTTTCACATAACAAATACTTGTGTCCCCTTTATAAATACTTTGATGTATTTCTATCAAAATTTTTAAACTAGAACGAAACAAAGGACGAAATATTATCGAAGTGCGACCAAGATTGCGAAAAGAAGGATCTCACATTGTTGATACTTGAACCTGCAGCGATTAGTTTATATTCTATAAAACCTGTTATTATATTTTACTTTACTTTTATATTTTATTTTCTTTGTACTAAGATTTTGACCCAATCCTACTTATATAGTAGTTCCACAAAAGGCCTCTGCCACCATGCTCTATGTTATTGTATAATACTATATACAGCATTTACGAAAATTAATATAAAGTAGAAGGAACACTGTACGTCAGGTGCGAAACCACCATCTCAGGATCTGTGTTAGCAGCCGCAGAAGCAATAAATATGATTATATTTTAAAATTTGATTGCCATTTTTTAACTATTTGGCTGTTTATTAATTCGTGTTTTATATATTTTTGGTTCTACTAATTAAGTAGACTTTGAAAAACTCTACACAGTTAGGATTAATTTATTTATTCTGAAAAAGAAAAGCAAACAAACCAATTTTGTGTTACAAATATGCAGAAAAAGACGAAAGCCCAAGAAAACCCGAAAACTAGACGATCAACGCATAAATTTAGTGTTCGATTTGGTCAGGACGATGACTCACAGGCGACCTCGGAAGAATTTTTCCTCGATGTAATCGATAAGAACCCACTCCAGGAGATGGCCGAAGAAATTGATGGGATGAGCGGATTGCTGGACAGTTTACAGTCTCGCATCTCTGGCGGTGGTTTTATGGAGGCAGGAAAGTCGCCTCGCAACCCGGAGGATTACCAGGAAAAACTTGTAATGCATGAAAATTGTATTGGATTTGATGACGACTTAAACTCTGGACCGGAGGATCTTCCTGTCGTAGTGGAGGAAGATCAGGAAGATCAGGTTGAGGAGATCCCATTCAAGGAGATGGCAGAGGAAATAAGAGCGATGAACGCAACACTGGACAGTATGCAATCCCGCCTCTCGGTTGATGCCTTCGAGGAGGTTTCAAAATTGGCTAGCAGCATGGAGGAAGAGATGGGCCTTGAGCCGGAGGATACGCGCTGGCTAATCTTGCACGGCAGCAAGGATCCGTCAATCCGTGCCCTACAGATAAATTCCCGCCGCCTTCGCTGCCAGCTGGCTGACCTGGTGCGCTGCTCTGAGTTGGGAGCCACTCGTCTAATGGCCATGAACCGCCAAACTATCCGGCAATCAAATCGTCTGAGGGTTTACCGCAAGCAGTATGAGAGCGTCCATTCCTACCACCTGACACATCAATTGGAGGCGGGAAAGTGCCTGATGCGCTATCGCCATTGCCTGCAGATGTACTGCACATGGCGTGAGCTCCACGAGATGGGTCGCAGGGCGCAGGAGGCGTACGATAGGATCCTAGACATAACTCAGTCCCGTGGCGAATTCGTGGTGTTTAAGAAGAAGGTCTTCAAGGATCTTTCGGAGGCGCACGAGGCAATCTCATGTTCTGCGCATTGTCTTGCCACAAGGGTAAAGGATCTGGGGCTGGCCTTGGGCGTTTTCAAACATTGCGTGCCCAAGACGGAGCCGCAGCAATGGCAGAACTACACCGGTCCACCGGTTGTGGTAAAGAGCACTCACTGGCAAGGGCGCTACACATACACGTTGCGATTCGCCCGCGGTGAGCTGTTCACCATCCCGGTGGCTGTGCCAATACTGGCAAACACTTGGTACGGCCGGATGCAGGCGAATTTGTGGCGGGATCAGTTGCCCAAGACCCATGATTCAGTAAAATGCAAAGAATAGGTTCCAGATGTATTTCAGTTGAGAATTCAAATTAAAAATTACTAGTTCCAACAGAAAAAAGAAATCATTTATTTATTTATAATTTTAAAAAGGCGAATTCTGGAACACCCCGGCTAGTAACGGTTTTCTGGCAACGTTGAGCCTCAAGTGTGGCCAGTTGCCAAGAAGAGAGAAATCTTTTGCTGAAAACCGGCGGGCACATTACACTTTGCAAAGCAACTTATAACAACAACAACAATAAACTAGAAATAATATAAAGTTCTAAGAATTTCTTTTCCACAAAGTTACTACATTAAAAGCTAATTAGTTTCATGCTGCCGTCATGGACTTGCTGTGGAACTGTGCTGCCAAACTTACAGCCCAATCTCACACGGAACGGCTCCTCAAGTCTTATTACATGTGAGTTACATTATTTATGTCTTAATATTATAAATTTATTCTGTACCGCATCCTCCAGAACCACATGTCGAAAGCTGGCGCGGCACAGTGTCCAGCTGCCCGAGGATAGCTTCGGATCGGCACGGATGTGTGCCTGTTGCGGCAACCAGTGGGCCGACGGCCGATATCAGCTCCATTTGCAACCCCAGAGGCTGAAGCAGAGTGCCAAGAACCGGAGGCTCGTGGCCCAGCTGGAAACAGTGAAAGCCAAACAGATAAAGGGCGAGATGAGCAGCGGGGCCAGGAAACGGGCCAAATGGCTGAAGAAGCGCATGGACAGCCAAATGGTAGGTATCGGAAGGCGTAGAAAGTGTTGAAATTATGGTAGAGCAATCCTTTTTAAAATGTATTAATTGTAAAGAGCTAAGATATAAAATTTGTATCTAAATAGTACTAAAATATTTAATAATTGTATTTTATATTTACCATTTTCCATTTTTACAGGCCGTCGACTGCGATGTTTGTCAGCACAAGACAATGCTGCCTCTGGAGAAGGGTCGCAAGCGGGCTAAACTTAAAGCCAAGGAGGAAACAATGGCAACTACACAGCGAAAGGCGGCACCAGCAACAGCCCAAAACAAAAAGAAGACCAAGAAACCAAACAAGACCCAGGGCCCAAATAAAGATATCAATGCAGGCCTGAAGATTTCTCAGCAGCAGCAAAAAACGCCCCAGCAGCAGCCACCCAAAAAACATTCTCAACCGGCTGGAGGAGCTTCGCAGACCCCAAGTCAGACACTGAACAAGAAGAAGAAGAAAGCAGCCAAGCCGTCGGCGCCCACCGTTCAGAAGACGCAGTCGAAGACGAAAAAACAAAACGCACTCCTGCAACTCGCCGCCCAACTGAAGTCGCACGCGTTTAAAGACGCCAGCAAGTCGCAGGAGAACCGCCTGCAAGCCTTCCTCAAGTAGCGTTTAAAGTCGCTCCGTCAATGCATTTAAGTACAAAGATTGTGGTTTAGTTGAATGAAAATACTTGTTATGGCACATAATTAAGCGTTAGCACAATACTAGAATCAGGCTCTTTGTGCCGGTTGATAAAGCCAGCTAGTCAGCCAGCAGGCCAGCCCAGCCCAGGTGGGAACCTGTTATCCAGCCGAACAGTCTTCTGGGTCGAGTCACGCAACGGCTATGCACTTACTTATCACTGCAGCCCGACTCGACCCAAGGCTGTCCAGATATTGCGCAGCCAACCCGGCCAGCATGCTTAATTTATTTCTCGGAGCGCAACGTTTAATTAAAATTGAGTTGTTTGCCACGGCATCCCATGGACGCGTCCTTCAGAGCAGCTCCCAAAAAGGGCAGCCGAGCGGGCTCTCGGTCAGCTCGCTTTATCTGCCGCACAACAAAGAGGACACGCACAAGAGAAGAGAAGACGGAGGGCCTTGGTAGCGACTGGAGTCTGGGCTTGGGCTTGGGGTTTCTTCTTTCTGCGAAGGCTCAAACTCGGAGTTCTCAGCAGCTGCCGCAACAACATCTGCCTGCCGCCTGCCACATTAGAAGATTTCTGGTTTTACAGTCTGTCTTCTTGAACTCGAACCAGGAAACCAAGAAAAGGATTAAATTCAGGAACTTATTGTTTAATATTTTTGAATAATTTAATAAACATGGAACTAAACGTAAGACTCTTTCAAAATGACCTACAAAACTATACATTGTTTGAAATATTATGTTATAATTATATTCCAGTTACGGAAGTTACACTGTAGAGTTGGTCAGCCTGTTTTGCTTTTGCCAAAATGGGCAAGATGTTCTCTAAAAAATGATATCAGCAGCGGCATAGGCTCTCTAAATGTGGCAAAAGCGTTAGAATTTTCGACTGCCTAGTGGAGGATTGGGTACTGGGACGAAAGGAGGGCTGGGCGTGGGCCTTTTAGCTCCAGCTTGCCGGCCGGCCGGCTGTCATTTCCCCCAAAAAAGCAATGCAAAATCAAGCACAACCACACTTGGGCACTTTGGGTTTTACACGGCGAAAAATAATATAAAAAAGGAAATGGAAAAATATAACAAATATTATTTCTTTAGATCCATTAAGTAAATCTTAAAAATGAAGACCCACAATTTTAGCTTAATGTGTACAGCCTAAAATATCATTAATTTCTCTGCGTGCAGAGGGAGCCAGAGCCGAAAGCACTTCGTCTGCGCTCGGACAACCATTCGGCTGCCACACAAGAGCTGGGGCCGCCAGAGAGGCCTACACCTAAGCTCCAAGTTAGTTGAGCTCGAGTGATTCATGGTGGCGCAACAGCCGGAAAGTCGCGCTCGCTTCTTGGCTCCGGCGAGGAAAAGTTCGCCCGAGAGCGAAAAAGGTGTCAACGTTGCCAGAACGCCGTGGAAAATCGGATGCAAAATCAAACTCTGTGCGTGGATGCATTTCGTAATTTCGTAATTGGGGGTTCGTGCCGGCAGGAAGCCGGCCCGTCAACGAAAATGACCGGAAGTGGTGATGGGGACACAGACAGACGGACACGCCTGCGCACAGGCTTCCACTCAGATTTCGTGGCCAGAAAAGTCGCGGGGACAGACAGCTGGCGAACAGTTTGTTTCGGCTTTTCCGCAGAACAACGAACAACGACACTGGCCGTTGGGAATTCGGCGAGCGTTTATCAATAACAAAACAAAGGTGTCGCATTGCAAATGTTCTGAATCAATAAATAATTTTTAGCGGTTGGCATAAACGAAATCAATACATACTGCCAGCCTGCCAGACGTCCAGTCCCAGAGTCAACAGAATTATATATTTTCTGTTCTATGGCCGCGATACAAAAAATAAAGAAGAAAGTAAGAGCAGGCTCTAGACACGTACTTCTAGCAGGTGTACGGGTGGTGTGTCTCCCAGAGAAATTGTCAGCATTTTGCTTACACAGTACAACTTGGCAACTAGAATTGTTTATTTTAGCTCATTAGCTTATATTTATGACCAATTTAAACAGCTAAGCTAAGCACTAACACAAGTTTTTGTCAAAAATCAGAAGTATTTTTAATTAGGTTTTTCGAGATATCTCTCCGTAGAAGCATTCTGCGATTGAAATTTGAAATTATCATCTTCGTAAGCTCTTTCTTACTTTGTACTGCGGTAAATAGTGCTCGGTGGTCACAGTATTTGCATTTCTCTGGACAGAGTGTCGCTTCTTTGTGGCGACACGCGTCGCCCTGCAGATGACTCACAATTAAAAAGGCTTGGTCCCCGGGTCCGAGGGCTCCCTCTGCGTGCGGGCACCCCGTATTTGTATTCAATTCTTGGCCGCAAAACAGTGGAAACCGCAAATGACAGACAGAAGACAATCAAAAAGAAAAAAATGGGAAAAATTAAACAAAAACGGAGACACCCAGACAAGTGCAGAGGGGCGTTTGGCGTTCGAAAGAGAGATTTCGTAATTCCATTTAATGGCAGGCGCACAGGCAAAGTTTTCCCCACAAACGAATCTAAATACTGTAGCTTTAAACTGGCAGATACTCAGATACCCAGATACTCGCGCACATAACGTCACCAGTTGATTTTCCATGAGGCGCCAAACGAAGCGTGCAACCGAAAAAAGCGAAAATAGTAGGCAATAATAAAGAATAAAAAATAAAACGAATAACGCAGAGCTGTGAGCTGCAGGCGCAATACAAATTGTATTGTATTTCGAGGCGTACGCGTTTGTACGGATATCTGCTGGATGCGCGGCATCAAGTGGTGCATCGGTAGTCCGGCTATTAATAGGATAGCTCCACAGCGGGTTCGCAGCGGGGGAGGTGTCTCCCGATGGCAGTGCAGCAGGAACACCTTCAGTAGCGCGTGTGTCTCCGAATCGAGGAATACTACTGCACCCAGTTGGTTGTGCATGTGATCTTATAAAAATGTGTTATCCGCTTTTCGCAGCAAACTGTTAATTTCTAAGGCAAAACATTGTGTGTGCAGTTGGTGGATATGCCAGATCCAGATCCAGATCCAGATACAGATACAGATACTGATACAGATACTGATACGAATTCAGATCGGAGAGAAGCCACAATAAAGCCCGGGCGAGAAATCAAACGATCGACAGCACAAAAAGCACTCAACGCACATTAGAAGCAAAAGGCAAAGCGCCTCAAATTAACACTGAGCGTTAAATACAAAAGATACAAAAGCAGCGAGAAAATAAAATACAAAACACAAGCCATGGATACAAAGGCAGCCACTAAGCGGGCCGAAATCGAACAGTTTTTGTTGGGTAAGTTTACATTTTTTTTGTTACGCTAACAACAGTTCTTAAATTGGAATCTTTTTTACAACATATATTTTGAAGGTACCTATTTTACAGTAAATTAGAATCAAACACTAAGCTTGGGATTTTAACTGCCTTGGCTTAAAAATTGTTATCGGAATAGTTAACACCTTAATAAAGGCTAATCTCATGTGTTTCTACTATTTATATAAGCAATTCTCTCTCTGTAAATAAACATACTAATCAGTAATGGTTTTGGCACTTATTTAATTACAAAACAAACGCATAAACTAGTATCTATATATTTGTACTTGGAAATGTGGCACTCATCATATATTATATTTATTGCAAAATAAATAAAGTAAACTAAAATAAATTCGCTTTATAGATTCAAATGTTTGTTTGTGTGCTGCTTAAAGAGAAAAAAAATTAAAGGTAGTTAGTGTGAGGATGGATCAACAATAAGAAGGAAAGCTAACTACAATAAGCCGATGTTTGTACACCCTTGAAGATTGCTATATAAACATTGATTCAAATTAGAAATCGTTTAAAACTAAGCTGAAATATTGTAAATTTAAATTCTGAAAGTTTTTCTGTGATAGCTTTTATTAGGTTAAAAACAACCAGGAGCCCGAAATAAGTTCTGCAGTGAGTGGCAAACTTCAGACTTAAATAAGAGTATAGAAAACTTTGTTAGCTAGCAAGCGGCACCGAGAAATAAAATTACAAAACCGTCTCGGACCAAGGGAGAGGAGGAGTTGAAAGCTAACTCCGACACACGAGCATTAACAATAACCCAGTGCCAGAGTATTATTGACTCATTCCCCAGGCGTCCAACTTTAATAC
Organism: Drosophila truncata; assembly: GCA_008042515.1. Lineage (NCBI taxonomy): Eukaryota > Metazoa > Arthropoda > Insecta > Diptera > Drosophilidae > Drosophila > Drosophila truncata. Next base: position 91,158 of record VNJQ01001277.1, on the reverse strand, counting down.
GCTTTTGTTCTGGTTCTGGCTTATGATCATCGGACTCTGGCTCTCCTCGTTCTTTTGCTCTTGGCTTTGTGTATATTTCGTACATTTTTATCGCGGACGATTCGGTCTCCTCGCTGGACCGCCCCGTTCCCCCGGATCGTTTAAATGTATATATAGATATATATACTTTGTATCCAGCATACATGTGTTTCTGTATTTCCAAAAGGCAGACAATAAACAGAGGATTGGACATGCCGCAGAACTATGCCCGAGGCGCTTGTTTAGCCTCCGTCCTCTCGGCGTCGTCTTCTTTTAGTCAGTTTAATTTTCTCAAGTCTCGGTTCACTGGTTCTGCAGGGCATAGGAAGCATATTAAACCCTCCTCCGATGACTGTTGCTTTCATTTATCATTGTTTTGGGAAAATCTCAGCCAAAGGGGGTGCTGTCTCTTTTGGTTGATATTTAAATATCGTAAGGGAAGTGAGTGGAGAAATGTACATGAATCCTGGTTAATGCACTCCGTTATCAAGGGTTTTGTAGCCTTCCAGGGTAAACCATTTGTATTCTTGATAAGCAGCAACAGGAGAACCCCCAGCAACAGTTTTCTTTTCTCCAAATTTTATTTAATTAAAAAGAAGAGATAGCCTAAAAATATATGTACAACAAAAAAAAATAAAATTATGAAGTATTATTTTTCCGTTTCATCTTTTTTTCAGATCTTAATTTCTTGTAAATAATAAAATCATTTTAAAACCACTTTATACTATTTGCTTGAAAGTCTTTAAGGGTATCATAAAACGACGCTGAGTTCCCAAAACTCGAGCCAAGTGGCTGCTTCAAGGGAGTCTCCAGTTCGGGCCTAACAAGCCTGCCTTTTTTCTGTTCTTGTTTCTTATTCCCATATTCGGACTTACTACGTTTAAAGAGTTCTCCAGAGCTTTGCGTGCTCAAATTTTAACAAGATTTCTTGCAAATTTTAGTGTTCTTTTTTGTTTTTGTTGTTGTTTACCGTTAAATAATAATTTATACTTCTGAGAGGGAGGGGAGGGACCAGAGGCACCAGAGGAACCAGAGGCACCAGAGACACCAGAGTTAACTTTCTTGGCCAGTGAAATTATTTTTAATTGCTGCGGTCAATTCGCAGTTGACTCTTGAGCGAGCGCTTTATGAGGTCACTTGTGCTGTGCTGTATGTATGTTGTGGTATCATAGCTTTGAATCGGAGTACTCAACTTCCCGTGCTTGGTGAGTCACTCGGCGGCAGAAGAGACACCACCAGAGCCACTCCAGCGGCCAACTAATTGCCCCTCGGCAACTACAGACTTGCACAACTGCTCAGCCATTAGGGCCAATGATGCGTTTCAAAATTAATAGCTAATGGGGCCGCCGTCGCCGTATTTAGCCAGCTGAAAAGCTGAAGCCGAGCATTAGAACTTACCATCCCATCCACTGCTTCTCTGTCTTGCAGATGTGCGCGCCCACTTCCGAGCCTCGCTGGAGACATCGGAGTACGAGAACGCCTCGAATCTCTTCCACATGACGGCCGCGGAGCAGACCGCCGCCCTCCTCGCCCGCTGCGAGATTCTGTTGGCTGGATCCGGATCTGGACTGGGCTGCGCAGACGAGCAGGCGACGGCAGCCAACCATCGGAGCAGCCTGGTTGATTGCGTCGACAGCAAGGTGGGAGCGGAGACCGGTCCCAGCGGCTATCTGGAGATGCTCGCATCCCCAGCCTCGTCAAAAAACTCGCGTGAGTGATCCCGTAAAAACTAAATGTTTACAGTCAAACTTCTATTACTCAAACTATTAACTTGGAACAGAAGCGATCTTAAGTATTACACAGAGAGAAAGAAAGCTTCTAAAAGCTTAGTTTTATTTGCTTACATTTTTGATGTTCTCATTTAAATAGCTGAAAATATCTTAAATGAAATTCTTATTAGTGTCCTTAATTTGGAATTAATGACTAATATTTTTGCTATAAATCATAAAACCACAAAGTCATGAAGATAATAATAATAATTTAGAAAGTTCTAATTTTTAGCCATTCAAATGTTCCAAGAAACATTAACCTAAAATGCTCGAGCTGAACATGATTAACGCTTAAAATTTGGTTAAATTTAATAAGTAAACTTTAAATATGGAGACTATATTCTAATTTCTTTAAGAAACTGAAAAGTTATATAGAGTTTATACTCAACAGAATCATTCCCCGATAGTTTTAAGTGGCAAAAGCTTGACTGTACTCATGCTGTTAACAACTAACACTAATTACCCCTAATTGCAGTGTCCGCCTCTCGGGAATACATCGATCTGGGCAGCAGCGGGTCCCTGGATCGGTGCTCTGTAAACCACCAACCGGTTTCGGGATCAGCGGAGGAGCATCACCAGGGGCTCTACGAGATCTGCCAGGGTGGACGGGGTGCGGGACAGGAGGAGGATGAGTCCCAGCAGGTGATCACCTTCACCCACGAACTGATCATTGACTGTCCCTACGCTGACCTGCCCGCTGGTCACCTGTCCCTGCAGAGATCCACCAAGTACGGCCAGCTTCAGCGGATCGTGCCAAAGCGGCTGTTCTTCGACCAGACCCGAAAGTGCTACTGTGGCATCCTCAACGACTGGATGCTGTGCTATGCGGATGGACCCACGTCGTGCCGGCCGAGCAGCACCCTTTACCTGAAGAGCTCCTCCATCGAGATCGAGCACTTCGGGGAGGGCAAGCGGCGCGACATCTGCTTCCAAATCACCACCGATGACCCCAATAAGAAGTTCGTGTACCAGGCCAACAATGAGGTCGATGCCAAAGAGTGGATTCACGCCATTGAGGCGGCCATCCGCGGAGATGCCGGGGTCCATCAGCCCCTAAAGATCCCGGCGCCTCGCAAACTGCCCACGCCGCCGGTCCAAAAGAAGTCCACCTACACATCAGCGGATATCATCTATGAGGAACCCTCTCCCGTATACGGGCTCATAGACTCCTCCGCGGCGGTGCTGCCGAAGCTGCCCGAGAAGACCAACAGTCCTAGCTCCCTGGCCCGTCGCTTCGAGTACGATGTGCCCAAGTGTCCGGCTCAACCACTGCAGGAAGCAGTGCCTGCGGTTGCGACCGACGGTGAGGTAGAAGCCCTTGGCCTACTTAACACTGAGAACGATATTCAGGTTCAGCCCCAGCCATCAAGCCTGCATGGCAACATCTCGCTAGATTTTCAGGCCCGTGTCAAGACCGTGCACAGCGAGCTTTCCAGTCAGCTATCACCGGGCGGTCCTAGTCCCGATCGGCTCAAGAAGGCTGTAAAGAAGAGCTACTCGAATGGCGGCGAGTCAGAAATGCTTTCTCCCCTGACCAGCCCCGGCCTTACTCCCACCAAGGAGCAGAAGAAACAGCGCAAGTCGCAGACCACGCCGCAGACAAGTCCGGTGAGCAAGGACTGTGATAAGCTGGCCCGCAACTGGTTCCTAAGTCGCCTCAACAAAAGCAATGGAACAAAGGCCGCTGGCTCGAGCTCACCTGGTTCGTCACCGAGCAATGCCAAGTGTAAGCAGAGCGAGAAAGAGAATCTGCTGACAGACCCGGAGCTGGGCGAGGGCTTTGATGGCAGTCCCGGCGAACGAGATCCCGGTCTGCCCTGCCTGGGCGGCCTGCCCACATCGCCATGTCTGAAGGCAGAGGCCAAGAGCAAGGTAAACATGATCATCAACCAGTTCGAGAGCAGCGGCCATTTGAGTACCATGTTCAGCGTGGAGGCCCTGGCCGCCAATGCCCTGGCATCGCTGACATCCTTCTGCGAAAGCGATGGCTGCAACAACTATGAACCCATCATGCCGCTGGCCACGCCGCCCAGCAGCTACCTAAAGAAGGTGTAGCCGTAGTCCCATCATCTGACATCTGATAACCGACATCTCGGAGAGACCCCGTTCGTCTCCGTATTGTAGATTTAGTCCCTAGGCTAGTGAAAGTCACTCTCCAGATGTCACATCAACTTTGACATAAAATTGTAATATCAAAACATAATGGTTGTTAACATATGTAATCGCACGACACGTTTACCAATGGGATGCGGGGCGCCGGGTGCTGGTACTGGTGCTGGAGCTGGTGCTGGAGCTGGTGCAGGTGCAGGTGCTTGGACAGACAGAATCTTGCAGGCTCGAGGTAGACTTCCATGTCGTTGCTGGTGCCGTGGGGATGTGTGCTTGGATTATAATACAGTTGGGAAAATAAATTCAAGTCCATTATTCAACGCTCCCCGGATAGCTGGCCACGACCATGTGGGGATTGGGGTCGGCGAGATGAGATTCGATTATGTCCACCAGGGCGAGACGCTTCCGCTCATCGGCCAGCAGGACCAGCTTGCGATTCGACTCCTTGGGGCTGAACAGACCCAGCATCTTTTTGGTCTCGGTCTTGACGGTAAACTGTACACCCCGCGACTCCGCGGATACGGAGCCAATCTCACTCCACAGGTAAGACCAGAGAGACTAAGGATGCGAATAATATATATAAAAAATTCATGGTAATTCGTTAAACTTACCGTCCAGATGCCGAACATGTCGTTGCGCTGGACGTACATCAGGCGGTAGTTGGTCACTATCAGGTACTCCGACTTCTGGATAATCTCTTCGCAGTGGATGAAGTTGTCTGTGGTTGCAAATTTACTCTTATCGGTCTCCCTGTAAAATAAAAGTATAAAAACTAGAATTTTGTTTGATTTCTGATTTCTGCTAGCACAGGCTTACTTCAGTATTTTGTTTCCCATGGCCTCCATGTGACAGTACGGCCTTAGGACAAAGTCGTAGTGCTGGAAGCGTGGCGGACGCATTCGCTTAACATCCTCAGCCGCCTCCGCCGCGCGTTTCACAGCATCGAAACTGCCACTGGCGAAGTCAACCATACCAGCGGTGGGGCGAGCCACCAGGCCAATTGCCCCCTTACCCAGGCCCTTGAAGAAGCCCTCAACGCCCTGTTCGCGAGCTCCACTGACTGGTTTGGTTACAACGCCAGTCACACCATCCACAAAGCCCTAAAAGAGATTTTTGTAAATTAAAATGGAAAACGAAAGGTTTGAAGGAGGACCAACCATAACCAGACCCTTGCTGCTGCGAGCCAGTCCCTCGTGGAAGTTCTTCGGCTTATTGTGTATGCCTCGACGCCTCTTCTTCTGGTATTCCTCGTCAAAGGTCAGAACGGCCAGACCCTTGCCCAGTTGTCCAGTTATTCTATTAAAGCAGAAGGGTTTGATTTTGAAATTCCATTAACCAGTATATAGGAGTTGAAACATACTTGGACATAGCTCCCGCAGCACCGCCCACAGTGTGACCAAAGAGGGACTTCACACCCAGAACTAGGCCCTCGGCGAATTCTCCAGGTCCTTGGATGGCACCCTAAAAAGAACGAGTAGTTACAGGCCATATAACAGCGCTTTAAATGGATTAGTTTACCTGGAATGGTTCGTAGAACAAGTCCTCGACACCTTTCTTGAGTCCTACCACCAGGCCATAGGGATTGCCTATAACATCCAGGCCCAGGACAAGCACATACAGCTGCTTCAGCGCCTGACCCGTGTAATGCGATGTGATTTCGTTGATTAGCTGCTGCTGCGTGAAGAACTGGTATTCACGATCGAAAAAGGCAAGGCGGAAGACCACATCGTTGACATCGGTCAGGGTAACGCCCACACCCTGCACCAACGAACCGATGAAGCCAGGCAGGGCCTTCGTGTCTGAGCCGGCCATAGAAAAACTGACGTGAATCTTGAGCGGGCCCAGATGCAGGTTGTCGTAGAAACTCTTTTGCTCCTGCAGCGAATGATCCTCAAAGAACACGGAGAGTGGCAGCACGATGGAGGCGACGTCCTGGCAGAACTGTTTGGCCGCCATCTCATCGCTGACTTCCTTGGAAAACATTTCGGCGATGGCCGTGAGGAAGTTCAGATCCACCTTGAAAAGGAACTCCTGGATCAGGATCTTGGCGTACTTGAACTGTCGCACCGAAGAGTTGGGCATGATGCGCTGCACCATGCTGCACTCAATAAACGGCTTGAGGGCCGTGGTATTGGCAACGCTCTTCGGCGGCGGTATTGGGGCCAACACCACGGCGAATATGGGATCCATGATCTGATTGTCCACTTGGATGCGATTGATTTTCAAGTGCAACCGGTTCTGGAATGGCGACGACTTGCGGGAAACCCAAATGGCCGGGTAGAAGCTGCGCTGAATATTGCGATCCACCGTCTTCTTCAAAATCATGTGTTCAAAGTCGATCTGGAGGAAAGTTATTTAGTTTGTGCGTCTTGCAAATAACTACAAAAAGTAGACGACGCAATAATTACCGGGAACTTGTTGTCCAGGGTATAGGTCTGGACGTTGTTGACTTTCTTGTGCGCCAAGTACCGTTGATACTCGGCCTCCATAACAGAAGTCTCGTTGATAGTCATCTGCTTGAAGCGCTTTTTGGACGTCTTCTTGGACTCCCATATGATGCCAGAGCTCGTGACGCCCAGATAGAGAATATCCAGACCTGACTCGTTGTTTATTACTGACAAACCGATGCCGTGGATGCGCAGATCGATGCTCTGGGTTATGGACTGTAGGGCAGCGCTGCTCTCGGTGCGTTTGGCGATGGCTTCGTTTTCGGTGAAGAGCAACACCCGCTGCAGGCCGTCCAGGAAGGATACCCACAGCACCTTGAAACCATTCTCTGTCCTGTGAATATAAATATGTATAACCTCGATTAGATGGAAATATATATTACTAAGAATATTATATAAACCTACTGAACTTCGCCGATGCCATCGCGCTTAAGGTCCGTCTCCTCCTTATTGGTACCAAACACGAGCACCTTGGGCCCCGTTGGGTCATCCCAGGCATACATGGTTGAGCACTTTGCATTCAGGATGTGCTCATTCCGATTTTCCTTCTCGTGGTACTTGATCTGGTGGCTGGTGTGGTTGACCAGCAGGCCGGGGGCATCGGCCGTCTTGTATTCCGTAAACGTGATGTAGACGCCGCCTTCTGTCGTTTGAACGTCCACATTGATGCCACCGTACTTGCTATCTTCCAGCTTAAGCAGCGTGCAGATCACCTCCGTGTAGTCGAAGGCCGGCGTTATCTTGCCTTTGACTCGCACCACCAGTTTGTGTTTGTTATGGGTCTTCGGCCAAAGCGGTTCGAACTGATTCGTCTCAAGAAGCAACCAGGGATCCGCCGGGCGGCTCTGCTCCTGCAGTTCAATGGGGAAGCGACACCGGTTGCACACGATGTAGAATGGGATAAAGGTAATCTGCTTAGTCAACGAATTCTGCGTCAAATGGTTGTGGACGCCGATGTGGTAAGTCATGTTGTTCGATTGACAAGAGACCTCGCCGATCGCTCCAGCTATATCCAGCGGGATCTTCTCGCTCCAGGTGCCGTTGTCACAGCGAATGGATGCCTTCTTCTTGTCAAAGAAGAACTTATCACGGAAAGTCAAAAGAATGGGTCCGGAATATTCGGGCGGATGGTATAGAACGTCCATGGAGGTGGAATCCGTCTTGTAAGAGAGCATCAGTCCCGTCTTGTTGATCAACCAGAAGGGACTGAATACCGAGAGCATCAAGCTGCCGTGCCGGTTTTCAGACCTGCGAAAGAAGACGGAAATAAATATATTCTAGAGCATGGCTTTACCATATATTGGGGGGGACTCACTTAACATAAAGATCCTTGTCCACCCTCATCGCCGAATCATACGATGAGAACGTCCAGGTGGTAATGTCGTCAGAGTAATCCGAAATTTCGGTGGCACAAGACCAGTCTTTCTCCAAATATTGAAGCAACTAGGCAGACGATACGTTACTTTTTTCATTATCTTCCTTGTAAATGTGCTTACTTACCCTTATTACGAGGAAGCTCTTTGATTCCTTTTCCATAGTGGATAATCGAACGGTAGGCAGATGGAGCACATTACCGGACTTTACTTCCTTCTCGCCGTAGTCCAGAAAATCCTCTCTTTGGTGGCCGCTGTAGTGTATGGTAGACTGCGTATCCAGACCGTCCTTTTCCACAGAGCATCCGGCCACGGATACCATTATGTCGATAGGCAGACAGTTGCGCAAGTAAAGCGGCGGGCGCAGGTGAATCGTATAGAAGGCGCTGAGCATCGTATATTTGTTTGAGTATTCGTTGTAGACCTCAGTCTTCTTTCGCCGGGCGTTGATATACAGGGGCTCGAACGTCTTGATCGGATTGCAGTGGAGCTGATGCGAGTAATTATAGTCCGAGGGATTCGTGTTCCACGCAATGCCCTGCACCGAGGTCTTGTAGCCGCGCATGGAGAAGTACAGTTCCTTGGCGTCTGCGTATATGGCATGCAGCGGTACATGGAACACCTCTCCCCTCTTAGCCCGTCCTACGAATATATCCTCAAAGTTAGACGCGTTAGGATTCGTGCTGCGTCGATAAATGTTTATGTTACACGTGAAATGATTGTGTATCTGCAAGAGTTGAAATTAGGGTGAATAATCAATCAAATGTCAATGCTACCCCGTTGGTACTTACACTGACGACACCATGGATGTTGATTTTGGTGGTGCCGTATTCCTGCTTCACCTCGGAAACGATTCCCCACGGTTCCTGCGTCGCGCTACGCATTAGGTTAAAGAACCTGGTATCCGATTTTGACACTGGCAATGCGATTTCCTTGTCTATCTCGCCAATCTGCAAAAAGAACGCCAAAGCCCAGTCCCGTTTGTAAGCTCTTCAACCTCATTATTTTGCTGAGTTATGGCGACATACCGTCACATAAAGGGTATAGTCCTCGGCATCCTCTTCGGTCACCGTGCTCAGATCCTTGGTCTGTAGGTAGGCTCGACCGCCAGCCGAAATGGTGCAGTCCAAAATTTCACTGGGTTTGACGTCAGCACCGTAGTTCGACAAGAGAAGAGTGCTACTGGTCACCGGAGAAGAACCGCAGTGCACTTCGTGCAGCGTAAAAATGCCCCTGCGCAGGTCCAGGTTGACGTCAAAGCCTGTATCGTTCTCTAGCACGTAAGGCGCCACGATAACCGGCTTGAACAGACCCTTCTCATCAATAGCCTGCGAAAAGGCCTCCGCTAGTTCGCCAAGCAGGCCCATACAGGTCTTGCTCAGCGTTATCTCAAGCGTCTCCTTTGAGTTAATGTTCATATACATGGCCTGATGCTCGTCTTCTTCGTTACCCAACTCATTCTGCACAGTCTCCATGCCCATTTCGAATTTCAGTTCCCACGGCGTATACTCGCGGACACCATTGCGGCCAATCACCTCGTTCAGCTCGATGATCGGCTCCCACTCGGCCAGGGTTTGATTATAATAGTTCTGGAGAACGTTACAAATTTATTTACTACATAGATATTATTCGTATAAGACCTTCTTACCATATTCACAGTCAGGGAGCCCTCGGCTGTGAGATTGCTGCTCCAATTGTTGAAAACGGCCGTAATGCGGGTGTCAAGCGAAATGAGGGGCTTGGTGTAGTACCCAATGCCAGACTCGATGACAAGCGTAATGCTGGGCATTTCGATCACGCATTTCTCTGTTTTGGTGGGATGAGCACTGCCACTGTGGTATTCGACAGCCTCGACACCCTGCTCTACCCGTGTAAACCAGTAGGTGCGGCTGCTGAAGCGTTGTTGCTTCCACAGATTCGAATGGTTGCGCGCCTCTTCGGCCACGTTTTGGTTGGCCACTTTTCCAGTGGAGATACTCACCATCGCCTTGTTTAGCAGCTCTATAGTGGCCGGAGACACGTTGATGATGATGTCGCTCAGCTTCAGGCTAATGTGCATGCCCTCCTCCTCGGGTGTGGAGCCCTGCAGGCTAATAACACACGGATGGAGAATGTAGTGACGGGTGATGTCGCGTCGCTCAGGCAGAAAGGCGCACATGTACATCTTGAGAGCATCGATTTGCCCGTTGATGATCTGCTTCTCGTTGATGGAGCGGAAATTCAGATGAATTTGGGCCTGCAAAGAAAATATTCTAGTAATATCCCGAAAATATTCACGTAATCAATCGGCTTACATTGAAAATAATGCAACTGGTATTCAGATCCTCTAGAGTCTCCACCAATATTATATCCGGCTCGTCAATGTGGAGGATTAGGTTGACCTGCTTGTTCACATTTGGACGCACTGGAATACAACTTTCGTACATACTTTCAAACTTGCATAAGGTCCCTACTCTTATAATTACCAAAGGAATCCCTTGAAATGAAGTCGGTAGCTGCAAGTGTGGTGGATTGGCGCAGGGATTTTTGGGCATCTTGCACCGTTATTGGTGGAGGCTGTGCGGCCGGTGGATTGTCAACAGGCAGGCTAAAGAAGGTGGAAAGCCTGAGCAGAAAGTCAATGCAGACGATCAAGTCAAAGCTGCGCACACGGATCTCAGCTACAAAAAAAAAAAAAAAAAAAAAAAAAAAAAAAAAAAAAAACAACAAATGAACACTATAAATGATAGGGAAGTAGTCGTCAAAACCTACCAAAAGTGTCGTTCTCCTTGATAATGGCCGTCATATCGACCATAAAGTTGCGATCGTTGTAGCAAGCGTCAATGACCTGTTCCGTTCTCAGTTTTGGCTCCACCCAATCCTTGCGGCTGAGGTACTGCCGGATCTGAGATTTAGTTTTCTTGCGCGTATCATCCACTTGAATATTGCACAGGACCATAGATGTACTTAGGGTGCCATTGTCCAGCTTGGTGCCCTTGAGCGATAGGAAAAATATTCCGAACCGAGACAGTCCTTCGTCCTCACCTGGGCAAACGGAATAAAAAATATTTGAGCTAGGAGACACCCTGTACTTACACTCCGGATACTTACTCTCCATTAGGTTTATGACCACGCCATCAAACTGGAAGTTAAACTTGATGGCTTCAACAATCTTTTCTTTGTTGGGAAAGACCGACGGGCGAACTTGACGATCCGAACGGGATGAACGTCTTTCAACAACCTTGGGTTTCGTCTGGGGCGGAATATCTTCACTAGGAGGAAACTCATCCAAACCCTCGCTCAGATTGAAATTCACAACCAGCATCACCAGGGCAAAATCATCCGCAAACAGAGTGAGCTGTGGTTATAGTGGTTAAAGCTATAAATTCTTCCTGCACAACATAAGCTTGAATGAAACTCACCTCAATGGACTTGAGGCGACCTGAGAGACTGAGCTCGGGCACGTCTCTGTACCAGGTGAAGGACAGATTCCGTGTGACCATTAAAGTACAGCTCATGGGATCCATTATGTTTGATTTAGACATATAGCCTACCGCAGAGTCAATTTCTATTTAAAAAAAACCATTGAAATAGTATAGGGTATATTAAAATTGTATCTATAAATCTATAAATTTCTAGCATTTCCTTCCACTTACCATCAACAACGCCTTCATGGCCATCCATAATGGTCACCTTGGATAACTTTACATCGCATATGAGCAGCTTAATCTCATCGATAACCGCCAGCCGTTCCTCGTGGGCCACCGCTATCTCCACCGTGTTGTTTGTCAGCTCCAGCAGTCCCAAGTCGAGCGCCAATGCATTCAAGGACCGAGAACTGGTGGGCACTATGATAATGGGCGCCTTGATGCGAATATTAAGCTTCATACGCGTGGCCGTTTCGTAGGCATTCATGGCCTTCTGGCGGGCGGTTTCTGCAGCCGCAGCGCTGGCTTGCGATATTGTCGCCTGCGCCGTTGAAAAGTGGTTCAGGAAATTCTGCAAGCGTCACAATAGATTAATAATATACATATATGGCATTGAAGCGAAGTAACTCTTACCATGACACCGGCAACAAACCAATTAAGGAAGATAATTCTCAAACAGCCAATGTCCACAGTGATTTTCATGTCGTCCGAGTTGTAGTCAAGGGTCTCCAACTTGTTGAAGAGCACCACCTGGCAGTTGAAGGCGTCATTGCCCACAATAGTGAGGATCTGAGGGTTTATAGAGTTGTATTTAACATATCTTTATGCCGTTGAAGGGGAGCACTTACATTCTTGTGTATAGTATTCGGATTTAGATCCACAATCGCTATGTCCTTGAGGCCAATGTTCACCTCCGTGTAGGAGCTCTTCATGATCAGACTGCATACGAATTTGCTTACGTTCATCTCGGTCAAGTCTCGTTTTTGAGACGTCAGCTTCACTCCCACTTGGTCTAGATTCGCTATCAAGCGAACCTTTACGCTTTCCACGACTCCATATCGCTGTTTTTTGTGGCGCTTCATCTGATTGGTGGTCATTACCTGTTCGGTGTCCTCCAGGATAACATTTAGCTTCTGTCGGATGCCATCGCCGCCCCCGGCAGAACTGGTCCTATCCCTTGGCCTGTTGTTGGACATCACGACCTCCAGGTTGCTTTGGAAATTGTTGGCCACTTCCATGAGCCTTAGGATACACTCCTGGTGCAGCACAACTTGCAGTATTTCGAAATTGGCCACAACCAGCTGTTCTGTGGAATTGTACTTCGTGCTGAACTCCGGGGACGTCTTGTCTGCCAGTGTGCAGGTGACGGTAAAGAGATAGTTGGAGCTATTCACCGATTTGGGCGAGAAAATCACGTCCAACGTCTCCATATTGTTCTCCGGACAGCCGTACTGGCGCAGGTTGATGTCTCCCAACCTGAAAGGAATACAAAATTTATTTCCTAGGACTGCTACGTGTCTGAACTTACTCACTTGACTACGGCCACGGATTCGTAAGTTCGCGATACAAAATGGGCCTCGAGTCGCCGAATGCCAATGGATAGAATTTGATCTGATGGCAATAGCGGCCCAGGATCATCTACGAGGGTCTCCGATGTCCGCGTCGGTGAGCCAGGCAACCGATGGCCGGAGAGGTCGACAATGTGAATGGAAACCTGGGTGCTGGTCTCGGTCAAAGCAGACTGGAAGAGAACGAAATTTATCTCTCCCAGAGAGAAGTTAACATCCAAATTGGTGTACTGCGTGATCTCGTGATAGGTCGCCGCCGGCGCGGCTGACTGGGGGTTGTTAATCTTTTTCACCTCCTTGTTTAAGAAGGTTGATATAGACATCGAGCTGCGCGAACTAGTCCGAGTGTCGCGCAAGCCTTGCTGCTCGTCTTGTTGATCCGGCAGTGGTATGCTCATGGCCACTATCATGGCAAGAATTACGCGATCCTCCGAGACGTTGACCAGCAACGACGGAATATCGATGTCCACCTTGACCTTGGGCAGCCGAGGATCGTTATCGATCACACAAAGTGCGGCAGTTACCTGCAGAGAGACGGGTCGCAATACATGCATCTCCGTGGGTTTGGCTTCCTTTAAGGCCATCTCCCACGGCTCCCCAGCCTGGACTACCATCACTTGAATATCCGCCACCTTGACGGTAAACTTGTCATAGGCGTTGGCCATCACCGCCTTTAGAACGTCGTCCTTCTCTTCGGCCTCTGAAAGCATTAAATTGAGATTGCGGGGAGTGCTGGACAGCTGCACCTGGCCCAGGCTCACAACCAGCAGCGACGTATCGCCTTCTTTGTATACTCCCTTCTGGGGCACAATCAAAATATTCGGCATTAGCATAATGTCCACGTCCAGCACCGCTTTCTTGTCAATCATATACTGCATCCCGGTGGCCGATCGCTCCTTGAAGTTGGAAATACCTGTGTTGGCCGCATCCTCAAAGCGGGAGAGCGTCACATCTTCCGGCCGCTTGAAGGCTGCGACCAAGGCCACGATTGTGGGGGCGTCGTACACGATCTGCAGCGGACGTGCCACCATCTTCACACGCTGGTCGCACTTCTTGTCCAGGGGATTTGTCTCAAAGAACACATCCAAGAGGTTGAACTCGTCGGTGATCTTTGACTCTATTATAAGGGGATACTTGTCTTCGGTCTTAAGTCCTGTCACCTTAAGCTCCCTCATGCCAGCGGTAACGCTAAGGGCTTCGGCAGCCGGTCGCTGAGTGATCGATGCTGTGGCCATCGAAAACTTGAGAAGGACCAACGAGGGCAGCTCTTCATAGTGTTCAAACTTCTCATTTCCCTTCTTCTCCTCTTTGTACAAGCCCACTTCCAGAGCGATTAGTTTAAAGTTCATCTTGATGGCCTCGTAGCTCTTAGGCAGATCCGTGGGCTTCATATTCTCTTCGTAACCAATTGCGCTGTACATCTTGGCCTTCTCCTCGCTCGACATAGCTGCTTCAATCTTTTCCACTGCAATTAAAGGGGAATTTAATTTAAAAAAAACTTGACACCAAAAATCAAAGTCAGTTTCTTACCAAACTTCTGGCCTTCCGTCTGATCCTCCTTCTTGGCTCCGCCTCCCCAGCCCCAGCCGCTGAACCATCCAGCCTTCTTCTCGGGTGCAGCATCGCGCTGCTTCTCAATCTCGATATTGACCCGCTGCCGTATTATCAGCAAGTTAACTGTGTCCAATTCCTGCTCCAGTAGATTGCAGGTTTCAAGAAGGAGTGCAGGCGGTTTTTTGCTCAACGATAACTCTTTGTATTTCTGAGAGATAAAGTATAATCGATAAGGAAAAATAAAATAAAATATTTTAGATTCCGATTCAAAGACGAACCTGCGCATAAGTGCGACAGCGATCACGATGCTCCTTTATGTGCTTCCAAGTCCAGTTCCTTTTTGGCCTCCTAACATCCTCCTCCAGAACAGCTGTTATTATAAATACCCACCATTCCTTGGCATGTCCCTTGATGGCTGTACAAAATTAAAATTAAAAGTAAATGGTTTGGATAGAGAGATGTTTTTCAAAGATACTTACGCAGGTTGTACGGGCGATATTTGCGGTAGGGTAGGCCCAACTGTTGGCGATTCATTGCGTCTCCCAGCTTCATGATATTATCAAACTGAATGTTGGTCAGGCCCACGTTCAACTTCTCCATCTCAAGAGTTAGATCGATTTTTGGTTTCTCGAAGGCCGGCTCATCCAGCTCAGGATTCATGTGCAGCTTCAACTTGGCATTGCAAGAGATGGGACCCAGGACTACAATGGACGTGATTAATAACAAAACTTATAGTTTGGAGTTTGCAACGCTTACCGTAGTGATAGTCGACGGGCTTCGACTCCGACTTCCGAGCTATATTTATCTGGAAAGTTTCGAAAAGCTGGTCCATATTATTGCCGTAAAATTGTCCGCCGCAGTTCATGTAGGCGGACAGGCAGGAGAGATTCGCTATTTTAAAGACTTCCGACGCCTGCTGGGCCATATAGCACTTCTCCCAATCGCAATCGGTGGTATAAAGTTCCAGCTCGTGCAGTGATACGCCAAAGGAAAAGGGACTCCCCGTCGTGGTGGTGTCCTCGTACCGGAAGTGTACGTTGGTGATGTGCACCTGCAGATTGTTTACAATCTGAGCTGTCAGCTTCTCGGCAAAGCCAGCATCGGGCTTTGGCAGATCTAAAATGTAACGATTTATTAATTAAAAAGGTTTTAGGTTTCTAGGCTCTGCTTACCCTTTTCCAACTCCTTTTTGCGAGCTACCTCCAGAGCAGCCATTGCCCCCTTCTTGAGTTCCATCTCATACTTGGCCTCCTTCTCTGCATTGTACTGAACATTGTTGTTGGGCGATACGAGGACGTAGAGGTCTTCGATGTTGACAATTACCGGTTGGCTGTACAGATTCTTCCACGGGATCTTGAGCTCAAGTTTTCCTGTAAATCGAGTTAAATGGCCAATGAACTTGGTTTAATTCAAAAGTCCTTATATTCCTCCACTTACCCAGGAAGCCGTAGATAAGTTGCACGGGCAGGTCCAAATCGTCCAGGGCATTCGTGCGTATCTTGAGGTTCTGCAAGACCACATCGCCTGCCAAAACAAAGATAGAATTGATTCCATTAGTCTTATCACATTCGGTAATCAGTCAATCGTGCCTGTAGGAGCAAATGCCCATTGACTAATTGCTGATTAATTGGGAAGGGAGCGCACAATGGGTGAATTTTCATACGAAGGTCACCAGCTATATGTATGTATGCCGGCTTTATGGTCTTGCGACGCAGTGTTTGATATCCAGAGGGCGGAGTAAGCAACCGTAGCCGCGCCAATATATCAATACTATTTATTTGCCAGCGGCTGGCATTTTGGGCATGCCGCCTTTTATATGTTAAGAGTTTGTTGTGCTTGGCATGCCAAATGAGCGGGTGAATCTAGTGAATATATATTGAATAACGCATGTGGGTCAATAGTTTAATGACCAGGCGACCTCACGGAGCTTATACGATAAGAAATACAGAAACATCATTCCTGGAAGTCGAACTAATTCTTCAATAGCTTCTTTAAAATCAACGGGTTCTTAGTAATTACTTTGATTCAACTTATTAATAAAGTAAATAATATTTATCAAGATAATAAATGTAACACTTAAGAAATCGAGTGCCGCAAACAAGTCATTAAGCTTGGTGACTGCCTGGATGAATCATTGTAAATATGTATAAACGAAAGGAAAAATAATGCATTTAATTCTTACACAATGAACGGAGACGACCAATCGCGCCCGTTCTGGGTTTTACTTTCGAAAGATTTGTGTTAAATGCGATTTAAACTAGATTTAGAGAATATATTAATATAAAATACCTTTAAAATACATATTAACTACATTAAAGAAATTTATTTTTATAGTCTGGAATATTAGAACATTTTCATCAATATATTTAAATACTTTTGTATGACTAAGAAGTATGCTAGATTTGAGAAAAATAATATAAAAAATATTTGTGAATATAATAATAATATTTACAGCACGAAAATTAGTTAGATATTTTGAGGATGGTTACAAAGACTGGGCAGAGAATTAAAATCAGAGAGAATTCTAAAAAAATGTTAAATCTTGAAAGTAAAAATCAGAAGGAACGACATACATATATAAATATACATACATACATATGTATGTATGTATATATGTATAGGGGTTAACGTTGATTAGATTAAGCTTGTTCGTAAAGAGAACCTAAGCAGAAAAGCGTTGATAATATTAATAACAAATGTGCCATGTTAAATGTTAAAAATATATCTAAATTTAACCAAACATTTAAAGAATGGAAACTGATAGGGGAAGTCCCAAAGAATCATTTTATAAAATGCAAATTATATTCGAAATGGTGCGAGTTTGACACAAATTTACTAAACCTCTGAGCCAGCATTATGTCATCAAGTTCAAGCTCAGCCGAAATAAAACAGGCTTGGTTCACTCGTCGTCTGTCAACTCCCGACCTGCGTCACAAATCACAAACAAACCCGTTTGTTTGGATCGTCTTGTATTTTTAAACTCATTTACATGGTAGGTTCGTGGCCATGCGACCCTTGGGGTTGAGGTTAGGCCTATATTAAGACTCTGTGTGAGCTCCATTCGCCCGAGGCAATTGGACATGGAATGCCAACGCATTGGTAGTTTAAAGTAATATGAGTAAGAACTCCGAGATAAGAGGCCGGGTGTTGTTTACGCTTCCACACAGACACCCGATACAAGTAAATACATATTCATGTATAGAAGATAAATACTCAGACGGAAAGCAGAGGCATAATATAAACAGAGACCGCACAAGCATGGCATCACAGAGATGCAACAGTTGGCCAACCACCGCCCATACATCTGTGGCCAACCGTCCGCATCCTCTCGCTCCCTCTCCCGCTCCCATGGGGGCCAATTGGAGAATGTGCTTTGCTGGCGATTCTAGCATGCCTGTGCGAACGCCGCTCATCAACTTTTGTGTAAAATTAGGTCACTAATCGTCATTTTGCCAAGGATAAGGTCGTCGCTGTTGTTGCTCGTACTTGCGTGCAGATAGAGCAATAAACATGGGATGAAATGATGGATTTGCGTGTTTCCCTTAAAGCATAATTGTGTGTCATGTCTCCCGGGGGAGGCGACAGGAGGACTCACCTCCCCAAATGCCAATTTTCAGCTGCTTCCGATCCAAATTCTCGATGTAGTCGCCCAGGACCTTGTTTAGCACATCCGCCACCACCGACTCAAAGACCATCTTGTCCTAGCGCCGAGGTTCCGGTTCTCCTATTGATTTTTCTTCTGTGTATTCGAATCGCTTGAGATTTTATTTGCTCAGAGATACTTGTGGTCGCCGTCGTTGTGTGGGCCAAGATTTTTCTAAATGTACGCAAGCACAGAAACAAAACAGATGGAACGGAGAGTTAAAAACACGGCGTGGATGATGTCATCGTAATAGGCAAGACCAAATTTAACACAATTCGCCAGGCCTAATTCATTTAAATTAAAGAAAACTATACGGAGCGAGTTGTGATATGGCGTATTCCGGCAGTTTCACAACACCATGTGCAACGACTGTCTTATCTGTATTTATAACACCATTTACCAGCCGCATTTCCACAGTAACAACAATAATACGACGCGCCTTCGATCGACTTGAATAACAGCTGTTGGCAGTGTTGCTGTTGATACTATTAAAAAAATTCCAAATATTTCTTGTGGTATTTTTAAATTTGTTTTTTATATTCCTTGTTGGTCACATTAATCTTTCTTATTTACATGGGAATAACAGTGCTTATTGTTATTGAGAGAGTTAACAGCGTTTTGCTTATGGAATATAACAGAAGAGAGGAATTATTCGTTTTTAATTTTACAGAAGAAAGGATGAGATGCCGCGGCCCTTAGCTATGTAGCTATTAGCTATTTTCCCATTAGATATAGATATTTTTAATTATTAAGATGTGCTGTTTTTAAAGAAAATCTGGCCTAATTTTTTCATATATTAATTAAAAAATTAAAAATAATAATAATTATTTGTTATATCATGTGTTTTAGAATTTATTTTATTATTTGGACAAATGCTAGCTTATATGAAAGGTCTAACCCAGGCAACACTGATCTTGCCATCAGTGGTGCCAGTTTAGCTTATTATAAGCTAGCTATAAAAATGGAAAAGCTAAAAAGCCAAAAAGTGGGGCTGTTGATACTATTAAAAAAATTCCTAAATACTTATTGTGGTATTTTTAAATGTGTTTCTTATATTCCCTGTTGGTCAAACTAATCTTTCTTATACTCTAATTAGAAGTGGAAACCTTCCAATTCGAAGTAGAAACGGTGTAGAAATTGTTCATATAAGTCTCTCCGGGGTAGAAACTGTTTTTATAAGTAAAAAAGATGTCGAGTCTAATCATCAGCTGAGCTGACTCTTCTGCGTCTCCCTGTGAATGGCAATCTGAGCTGAACTTGAATAACAGCTGTTGAGGCATTCACTGCCTGTAATCATCAGCTGAGCGGACGCTTCTTCGTTTCCCTGTGAATGGCAATCTGATGGTGACGTGTGTGACTTGACAGAAAACTATGCAAACCCGGTATATTGTGTTTATCCTGGCCCTGGCGCCGCTGGTGCTGGCCAAGAAGTTCAAGGAAGAGGAGAAACCGGCGTGGGCCAAAAAGGACATACGCGACTACAGTGAGGCGGACTTGGAGCGTCTCCTGGACCAATGGGAGGCGAGTGCCGAAAGTTAAATGTTAGGAGAGCCCGCATAACATTGCATATTTTTCAGGAGGACGAGGAGCCGCTTGAGGCGGACGAACTGCCTGAGCACCTGCGCCCACAGCCAAAGCTGGACTTCTCCAACCTGGACAGCAAGAACCCCGAGGACCTCTTGAAAGTGTCGAAAAAGGGACGCACACTGATGACATTCGTCTCTGTGACCGGCAAGCCGACAAGGGACGAAGCTGAGACAATTACCAAACTGTGGCAGACCAGCCTGTGGAATAATCATATCCAGGCGGAGCGCTACATGGTCGACGACGACCGCGCGATATTCCTCTTCAAGGACGGCGCCCAAGCGTGGGAGGCCAAGGACTTCCTCATTGAGCAGGAGCGCTGCAAGGGAGTCACCATAGAAAACAAGGAGTACCCGGGGGTCAATGCCCAGAAGGACGAGCTGTAGACTTCAAATCGAGACATTCTCAATCATTCTCAAGTATTTGTAAGCGCAAAGTTGATCAAATTTAAATAAAATTCATTTATAGAAGAATATCCCTATTGTTTACGCCATTCCCATGGATGCGCGAGTAAGTCCGATTTTATCGAATGTATTTTTTAAAGCATGGCATAATTCATCGATATCTTTGCGGTCGCACACCGCTCCAATAAGAAATTACAAATTCCATTTAAATATTAAAGAAAAGTAAGTGAATTTGTGATGTTTTAAATTTAAGCGCTTGAAGAAATCAAACTAATGTAATTAAACAATTTACACCTGTTGCCTCTCCCCGAAGATGTCCGTTACAGCCAAGATCGGTCCGAGCATTCTCAATGCTGATCTCTCTAATTTGGCCGCCGAGTCCCAGAAACTGCTGGACAATGGAGCCGACTACCTGCATCTGGACGTCATGGACGGTACCTTTGTGCCCAATCTCACCTTTGGTCATCCTATGGTGAAGAGCTTGCGGAATAAGATCAAGGTGACCCCTAAAGCTGGGTGTTTACGTACATACTTACTGTGTAATCTGATATAGACGGCGTTCTTTGAGACGCACATGATGGTGCAGAAGCCGGAGCAGTGGATAGAGCCCATGGCCGATGCGGGCGTCAACCTGTACACCTTCCACATTGAGCCCGTGGAGGACGTGGCCAAGGTCAGCCGGCTAATTCAGGAAGCAGGCATGAAGGTGGGCCTGGCCATCAAGCCGGGCACAAAGGTCAGTTGTGGGTTAAGTTAAGACACTTAAAACACTTAAGTTTAGTGAAATTATCTAAAAAATTCGAATCCACTCCAACTTACAGGTTCAGGATTTGGAAAAGTACGTATCCATTGCCGATGTGGTGCTAGTGATGACCGTGGAGCCCGGATTTGGTGGTCAATCCTTTATGGCCGACATGATGCCGAAGGTGGAATGGCTACGCGAGAACTACCCCTGCCTGGACATCGAGGTGGACGGCGGCGTGGGACCTAAGACCATAGAATGCTGCGCCAAGGCTGGGGCCAACATGATAGTCTCAGGCACAGCCGTGGTGGGAGCATCCGATCAGGCTCAGGTCATTAGGGAAATGCGCGACGTGGTGCAAAGGTACACCAAATAAAGGAGAGAATTTATTAGTTAGGGCAACGCTGAATATTCCAGGGAAACGCATTATAAAAAGACATTTACACATGGCTAATGGTTTTATACATTTATTTTCCAACATTTATATAATATATGTGTGTAAGTATATATCATGTATTGTATGACATTTTGCTTTTAGCATTTAGTTTCGGTTATACGTGTGTCGTCTGTGTGTCGCCTCTGTAGGTGTTACATTTAGGATACTGCTGCGGCGACCGACCAAATGTCCGCCTTACTTTTATTGTCATAGTTATAGTTATTTTCTCTCTTTGTTTTTGCCAAAATAAATGTTCAACAATTGTCTCTGACTTTGTGTCAAAATCTGAATGTAAAACTTGTCATAAATTCTCAATGCCTCCGATGCGCTTGTCCAGCTCACTGGATAAAATTCAGTTTGTCTTTTATTGTCAAAGGTTTGATCTGGTATCTTGTAAATTCTTCTCAAAGTTCCCCGTCTGTGCATAAATAACAAGTGCTTCCTCATCGTTAAACATTTACATTAATATGTTTGTTTTTCTGATACATCATTGTGGCCGCGACACACAAATGAAAATTCAACTAGTTTGTTAATCAGCTTTTGGTTTTTTTGGTTTTTTGGATTTGCTACATTTACACATAACGTTTCGCTACAATTTCTTGGTTTCTTTGGTTGCGCCGTAGTTTGGTTTTAAATCGTGTGTACATATGTGTCGTGTCCTCCCAAGCACATGGAGCATGCGGAACTGAATCGAATCCTAATCCTGCTGCAATTCAACTAGGATGGGGCGTGCTGATTGTATGCGTATGCGTTTTAGTACCTAGTATTTATCTATTCTGCTATCCGTGCCACGTGTAAATTATTTCACTCACTCCACTCGCCAATGCTAAGCATTTTACATCTACAATATACATGTATAATA
This sequence comes from Drosophila truncata, assembly GCA_008042515.1. Lineage (NCBI taxonomy): Eukaryota > Metazoa > Arthropoda > Insecta > Diptera > Drosophilidae > Drosophila > Drosophila truncata. Next base: position 69,242 of record VNJQ01001277.1, on the reverse strand, counting down.
TATGGTATATAATATATATATATGGGTTGTGTTCGATCTTTAGACTAAATGTACATAAAGCTAAGCGTTTTGATAGTAGCCTGGAGCTTGGGTGTATAAAAATAGCTCGCCGTGATCCGTGTGTGTGATCGTAAATGCACAAGGAGGAGCGTGAGCCCCAGAAAACTGAAAGGATGAGAGGGAGTAGGCAAGGCAAAAGCTAAGGATTCTCTGCCAGAAAAAGAAATATCTATCCGTATGATTCTTGGGACACTGTTACATGCAATGCACAATATCGAAGTAAGCATAATGTCTCTGATATGGGTATATATCTCTATATAATTATGTATTGTCCTGGCGTACAAACTAGGCTCTCCTTCCTGTGGCTTTGTGGTAATATATATGATATATGCATGTATAAATTTAGACACCATCACATCTGCTTAAAAGCTAGCGCTACAATATATATATAGAATATTATATTATATGTATATTTCTTGTATATATATTTCAGTTACATATTGATTTGTGTTCATGTCCCTTTTGCCGCCTAAAACATCGTTTGCCTTGTGTAATATGCGCTTCATTTGACCCCCGATTAAGACTAGTAATACTTTATCTTTATCTTTATCGTTTTCGTTTTCCACTTGTAAACTGATTGTACAAAACATGCATTATATATATATATATGTAGGTAGGCATAATATGTCCAACTACATTTAGTACTGATCGGTTATACATTTGCAATCTCGTGTCTAAAGCATCTCAACAGGTTTTAGCTACAAAAATGATAAGTCGAGCTCCTCCTGCTCGTCCAACTGGAGTCCCAGAAAACAATATCTAAGCTATACACGTTGCGAAGCTCAATATAATGTGTGAGTGAGTGTGTTCTTTGTGCTGAAACAACCAATTTTGAGTCTTTAGTTACGCGTATTTTACATTTATAACCCTGCGAATCCCTTTTGACTTTGCTCCACGGCTCCAAGGGATGGGATCGCATTGCGGATGAGAGATAGGGGATCGAAATCAGGGCAACTATAACTTCCAGCTTCGGCTAAAGCGTCCAGTCTAAGTGGGGGATTGGATGGGGGCTTGGGGTTTGGCGTTGGCGTGTAAATAGTTCTAAATATTAAGTTACATTGACATATTCACTATCGAAGCGTGTATACCTTCTGTAGTTTTCATCGTAAGCTATATGTATATAAGTATGCCTCTTCCTAATACTCCTGTACGCTCCCTCTTCGGTTTAGTGTTCTTTAAAGCTGAAACCCACGCATTGTAGTTAGTATTTTCATTTTACTTAATCGCTAAATGCCTTTGCTAGCATATTGTGCATTTTCCATTATTGTCAACTGCACCTAGTTCTGTTGGATAGATTTTTCTTTTGTTGTCATAGTTGGAGAAGAGCTAACACTGCTACTACGTCCATCAAATGCCAAGATCAGCAATTTTTCCTTGTTTTCTGTTTAGTTTTTCTCATTAGCTTAGTTATAGATATTTTTCCTACGATTTACTTGATTATTTCCTGTTTAGTTTTTGTCAACATTCAATAGCTGTGATCCTACTATTTATCTGCATCGATATTTTTTGATTTCTTTTTCGGCAAACATGCTTTCTTTATAGTTTAGTTTCGCTTAGCTTAAAAATTGGTTTATCTCAACACAAAATTCATCTACAAAATGGAATTATTGTCCAGGGTTTCGGGTTGGGGATATTTAGACACAATTACCAATGGGTTACATATCGGGTATATATCGGTTATCTTCATTTTAGGTGTAAATATATATATATATATGTAAATCGCGTATGCAATATGTATTGACATTTAGGGGCACCCTTGACGGGTCTTCCTTGGGTATCTCTGTCAGGGCTCATAGAAATCTCTTTGTAAAAAAATTGACAAATAAATTCGGCAAATTGACACATGATTATGTTGCCCAAAATCGGTGTTAGCGGCATGGCGCTAATACCCTAAGTTCAGTAGCAAAATATATATATGTATCCTACAGGATCCATCGGTTCTGTGTGTTTGTTTTGTGCATTCGTTCCATGGATATGCTAGTTGCTAGTTGCTAGTTTTCTCTCCTAGTTCTTGTGTGAGTAATAATAGGGTTTACCCACTCGCATTGGATCCGTTGATATTTTGGACAGCATGTCGGGTCCGCCAGGATGCAGGTCGTACTTGTTCACCCGATCCTCGTTAATGGGACGTGCATGCTTGGCCATCTGCTCCTGTATCCAGGGCACGTACTGCACCACATTGGCATAGACACCGGGCAGACGCGGATGCGCACACATTATGCCCCAGGAAACGATGCCCCCGACAAACCAGCGATCCTTCTCTCCCGGATAGGGGCACAGAAGTGGGCCACCCGAGTCGCCCTGGGTTTACCAATCAGTATTATTATTTTCTCATTTAAAAATTTGAAAAGCTCACCTGACATGCATCCTTGCCTCCGTCGTCAAAGCCCGCACAGACCATGCCCTCTGAAACGGTCAGATTGTCCAGCCACTCGTCGCACTGATTGCGCGTGATAATGGGCACCTGCACCTCGTTAACTATAAACTCGTACGTGGACTTGGCTGTTGCGAATTAAAGAATTACATTAATTACAAAGAAATAATACCTTAAGCCCTAAAGCCACACTCACGATCTTTGTCCTCCCGCTTGCCCCAGCCAATGACCGTACACAGGGTGCCGGGATGCAGACTCCGGACATTTGGCGGCGGCAGACACACAGGCAGCAGGTGCTCGTGGAAGGCCACACGCGTTGCCAGCTGCAGGGATGAGCGAAATTATTAGGAAATGAAAGGATAATTAAATGGAGATCGTCTTGGCCTCACCTGGAAGAGGGCTATGTCGTTGTCGTGGGCAATAGCCATGTTGTACTGTGGATGGGGAATCACTGCCTTAACCTTAACCTTCTGACCCGTGTAGGTAAATGAGTTGCGACGAGTAACGCCCAGCTGAATCGTCCAGTCCTCTAGATCTATGACCGTATAACTAAACAAGGATATGTAGGAGTTAGTTACCAAAAGGAATTCAATTTCCAAAGCAAAACTCACTTGCCCACGCAATGGGAAGCTGTAAGCACCCATTGATCCGATATGAGAACCCCAGCGCAGTAGAAAACCTTCTCTGGACCGCCCAGAATGGCAGCCAGGAAGGGCCAGTTGCCGGGATTCGCCTGAGTGCCGCCAATGATGCGTCTAGAAGGCTTGTGCCTGCCCCGCTTCACTCGACCACATTCTAAAATATACGAAATGATCAGCCTTAAATTTGGAAATCTCCTAAAAATACAAATTCCTTACCATAATTGGAACAGGTTAGCTCTGCCATGGGATAGTCCTCTGTCTTCTTACAGTTGGCAAACTCCTGCATCAAGGTGGAGCGCCTCTTGGCGTACATCTTCCAAATATCGGTGGACACATTCACCGAGGCCAGCAGCGGTCGATGGGTGCGCTGTGTCAGCACACTGGTGGCATTGACAGCAGAGTAACCCAGTATAGAGCACACGGCACTGGGGGAAACGGCCCGATCCCAGTTCTTGACACAAGCAGGCATCCACTGACGCTGACCGATGCGATAGACCTCCAAGACGCCAGTGCCCACATCGCCATTCCTTTCACTTAGTCTCACTATTAGGGAAATATATATTTATATAGAAACATATTTAAAAAAGGATGTCTAAGAGGATTCTTACAGCAATTGCGCTCATCCTGGCCGTAGGGACAGTCAATGATACCATCGCAAATGTGCTTGGTTCCGATGCACTGGCTATCGCCGCAGTAGATCTCGTCCGGACCGCAACGCTCGCAGCTGGCCTCGTCCGCCTGGTCCATACAGTCGAGGTGGCCATCGCAAACGTATTCCTGCGGCAGGCAGCGGTTCTGGTCGCATTGGAAGCCCTCGCACTTGGGATTCGAGGCTGCTATCATGACGTCGCGCACCTCCTCCAGGCCCACGCAATCCTCCGAGCTAGGAAAATCCTTGAAGAGCTTGCAATTGAGATACTCGGGCAGGCTGAGGCCAAAGACATCGAAGAAGAAGCCGCAGCGGCGCATGGTTTCCGTGCAGAGAGTCTTGCAGGGCGGCACGGTGGCTCTGTGAATTGAGGGGATAATTATAAAAGCTATATCTTAACCATGATTCTTTAGACCTACCCGCTCTGACCGCACTTCGGGACAAACAGGGTGCAAAGGAACAAGGAAACCAGCTCGTAGCATCTCACATCCACCAATGCCTCGTAGGAGTCAAGATCCTGGAATCGATTCAAGTCAGTTTCTGCTGGTATAAAAGAATGGGATTATCCCCTTACCGTCTGCGTTTCCAGCTGGCCAAAGTGTCCTATGTAGTTCGGGAACACGGTGTAGTTGTACGGAATCTGGGGACCCTGGCAGAAGCGCACAATGATGGGCAGACAGGTACCGGGGGCCGGGTTCTTCCCAAAACTGGTGGTGTCCTCCACATGAATGGTGTTGATGATCGTCTTGTTCACAAACTTGATCGTGGGATAGGCATTAAAGTAGGCAGCCAGGCCACCGGCTATGGCCAGCAGGGCAAAGGCATTAATCAGTATCTGAAACAGGCGGAACTTCAGGCGGCCGTTGGTGATGTACGGATTGGAGCTCTTGCGTCGGTTTATAATCTTTAAAGAAATAAGGAATGTGTGAGTTTTATATTAAGCCTCAACAAGTACTTTCCCTTACCTGATGCTGCAAGGACATGGTGTGCGGGGCTCCGTTCTGAAAGCGGACAATCGTTTGCAGGCTGCTGGGCGGACCCCCAGCCTTGTGCAGCGGCGAGATGGTTTGCGGTGGCTCCAGCTCCTCAATGGGCTCGTGCTGTCGGCAGACAATTGGAGCTGGCGCTAAGGTAAAGAAGAAATGTGTTTTTAAAGGTGACTAGATAGTAATAATAACTGAAACATACCGCTGCACAATCGCTTGGCGGATAAGGAGGGCAGCAGCGGCGCCTCCATGAGCTTGGGATTGTAGCCCGGACTGGACGACTGGCTGAAGCTGTCGCTGGAGATGGTCGAGTCCTGACGGTAGTTAATCTTTCCCCTTGGCGGCGGCATTGCGGGCGCCTGCTTGCCGCCACCGTTTAGGAATCGCGTTGGCGCCAAGTCCATCAGTGGCGTCTGCCGTTGGGCAGTGCCGGGTGCATTCGACTTGCGTCCCATCTGCGACGTGGAACCCAGCAGAGGCGCTTCCATCAGCTTGGAGTTATAGCCTGGACTGGAGCTGATTGAGTAACTGTCACTGGACAGAGTGGAGTCCTGGCGCTGCTGCATTCGGGGATAGGCAATGGGCGGCGGCTTGGTGCGACCCAGTTTATTCCTAACGGTCAACGGAGGCGGCGGATGACCCCGCGCACTCATCTCCATGGGATCAAAGACATTGGCCTGCCGCAACGGTGGTTCCGGTGGTCCTGGACGTTTGGGATTGGCGACATCGGCAGAGGGCACAATCGGCGATGGACCCGACATGGAGGACATGGTGCCGCTGGAGATGGTGCTGGATCCTGCCGAGGCGGCGGACGAAGTAGAGGCCGAGGCCGAGACGCTGCCGGTCTCCTTGGAGGATTGCGATTGCGACTGCGACTGATTTTCCCCCATCGAATTGTTGCTGTTGGAACTGCCTTTGGCGGATGGCGGTGGCTGCTTTCTGGCGGGCACTACCGGCAGCTTGACACCTTCCGCTGATCCGCTGATGCTGCTGCTGCTGTTGTTGTTGTTGCTGGCCGGGTACAGGGCCAATCCGAGACTGTTGTTGTTATTGTTCAGCTTGTGCATGGCATCGTTAAGCGCCGATCGTTCTCGGTAGGCATCTCTGGAGTCCCTTGCAAGGGGGGAGTCAATCGAGCTACAGAGGGGCTTCTCGTCCAGCGATGACTGCGTGTCCACCGAGGAGAAGCGACTTCGGAAATCCACGCTCGTCGAGCTGCTGGCAAAGCGCTCACTATGGCCACCCAGCGAGGAGCCGTAGGCGGAGTCCACTGTGCTGCTAGAGGAGCGCTGCGCCCGCTTGGCCATGTGGCCCATGGCGGAGTAGCGGCCGGCATGGTAGCCGGCAACCTTGACCGGCGTAGAGGTTAGCGACTCGTCGAACACGGAGTTCTCCAGACTCATGCGGTCGTCATCGGAAATGCCATCGGCATCCGCATAGCCTTGCGCCGGACGTGAGGCAATGTCAACAAGCAGCGCTGATTGCAGACCAGCTGCTCCCTGTCCTGCTCCAGCTCCTGCTCCTGCCGATCCGAGAGCCACTGCCTCGGTGGTCACGTTTGTTGGCTGCGGATAAACAAACACCGTGCCAATGCCGTGGGCGCTAATGCCCTCCACCGAGCTGGGATTGGGACTACTCGTCTGCCAGGCGGACTTGCCTCGCAGCAGGCGCCGTGGAATGGGCGGCGGTGGCGTGACTGGGGTGTCCACCCGCACCAATTGCTGTTGTTGTTGCTGCTGCGGAAACTGCCGGTTCCCGGTGACGGTGCTGGTGGCAGTGCCTGCCCCCAGGGGCGCTGACTTGCCATATTTCTGCTCCGTCATGTTTACCTGCCGGCGGAATAAACGAAGAGAAGAAGAGAGAGAGATTGAGGATGGAGGAAAAGTAGCTCACATATATGTTTGTGAAATACAGTAGGTTACAGTTAAATGTGGATATAATGAACATTTAAATATTAATATTAATTTATAAGAAGAGTAACGAACTCTAAAAAGTTTGTAAGCCACAAAATTTATTAAAATATAAATTAAATTGAAAAAAGAGGGGGCTTAGCATTTAAATTTATTTTAAAATGTTTTTTGTTCTTAATGTTTATTCTTTATTAAATGCTTTCCCATTCCCAATGACTGGTTACTCTTACGATTGCTCACTGTGGCCAAATTATCCGGCAGCAATATTCTGCCGTATAAGCTTCTGGCAGGTGGCAAGGATGGCGGGAAGGACCAAGGACTAAGCCATCGCTAAGCCGAGTGCATAAAAACCTGACGCGGCCCCGGAAAGGCAAAATACGAAAAATAACTCTCTCTCTCTGTCTGTGTGTGTGTGTGTTTCTGAGGATTTGTAGGCGTGGTCGCCCCTGCATCGATCTTCCGAATCATGCAAAACCAGCAAAACTTTACGGAAATCCCACCCACTAAGCTAATCTCTTCCAGCTTCCTCCGTTGGAAACTCTGCTGCTGCCTCCCGTCTCCTGTCTGCAGCGGCGTCAGCCAAATAAATCCAACGATGGGAAAGCTGTCAGCTGGTGGCTTCCTTGTCATAAAAAATAATAATAATATTTGTGCCATCAAAGAAACGTTAGTGGCACTGCACTTTTTATGGTTCCACTTAATAAAATGTCATAATATATGCATAGATTCTTGTGTGTTTAGTGGAAAACTGAAGGTTTAAACAGTTTATTGTATTTCTTATAACGTACCCAGGATATACATATCCAGGATATACATATCTAAGTTAGTGCAAAGTTTTGACCAGCTTTAGTAGTCAAATTTATTTAAAATTTTTTTGTGGACCATATTTTACGATATCACCTTTATTTGTGCAATTTAAAGGAGTGACAGCGTCTCAAAATTAGCTCATAAGAACACCACGGATCTTTAAATTAGAAATATTTCATTTAATCTAAATATTTGTATATTTTTTAGTTTTTTTTAGTTAATTTTGAATTTAATAATCCCTTTCGTTTAACAAATTAAAATCATAAAACCCCTTTGATATTTTAGTCTTCTAAAATCTTCAATAAATTATATAAATGCTATAAACATTAAGTTTAGATTCGAAACTGAAATTCGTCTTGCGTATTTAACACTTGAAGTCTTGGTTAATATTCTTCTTAAATTTCAAATATAATAAACACATCAATAGAATAGAGACCTTCAATAATCAATAAGCTTCCATAAAGAGAGAGTCCTGACTTTGTTGCCAATTAGTTATCTAACACAACCCTTCCGAAGGACTTTTCTACTTACAAGCATTTCGGTGGCTGCCGTTGGCAACTGCGACGGCTTCTGCTTGTCCTCGAGCATGGGATAGTAGTGGGATGAGTGGCGTCTCACGATGCTGCTGTTGCTGCTGCTGCCGCTGTTACTGTTGCTGGGCAGCGGCAGCAGTGTGACCGACTTACACTGCTCCTGCTGTTTGTCATAAAAGTCCAGCAGGGAGTTGAGGGGCAAAGCCAGGCTCGAGGCACGCTCCGATCTGTGAAAGCAAAAGATAAGACTAAGTAAGTCAAGAAAGGAAGAATCTTCAGGCATATCCTCACCTTGAGCGACTTCGCTGGTCCGCCGCCGAGGTCTGGTGCTGATGCTGATGGTCCTGCGAGACGCTCAGAAATTGTTTATTCATATCGAGTGCGTTCATGACTTAATCGAGGTGATTTGGCGGAATCAATCTGCAAGGGCAAAGCGAAATCGGATTGGATGGGTCAGGTTTACTATACATATGTGATCCGCATGCGTATTTTGTTAGCTTTTTGTTTTATGGCGCCCGGCACTGTGCATGCCGTGCATATCAAAGCCTGACTACGGACTACTGACTGCGGAATATGGAAAACGGAATCCCGAATCACTCGCTCACGTTCCGTAACGTACACACACATTCATACATTAAATAAAATAAAATAAAATAAAAGCGGGCAAAATGCGCCAGTCATGCAAATAGCTGCGGGGCCTTTGGCCACAGGAATCGAAATCAATTACACAATAGACTACATTCAGCCACATTCGGACGGACACGTGACAATAGATCGCTGGAAAAGTCCATCGAAAAATAAATGCAGCGTCTGTGTGTGCGGTGTATCGATGCCATCGGATTCGGGCCAGGCAATTTGGCCTTTTGTGTCTAATGGATGCCATTAGTCGGCTCATGGCACAGCACAAAGGACTTCCCCGCCATTGTGTGTGTTTGTGTGTTAGCCAAAGTCGATTCAGCCATTCGAATTGAGTTCGCCACGGAGTCCATTCTGCAGGCACATCAACTTTTGGGTTAATTGAGCCTGCGGCTCTTTCGGGCCAGTGCAAAAATGTTATTGAGATTAAAGTAATTAGGTAACTGCGCGTTTTATAATTGGTAATCGCAAGAGATCTGTTTATAGGGGTTTTGTAATATTGAACAACTTGCATTGTAGAGTTTTAATTAACAGCAATAGAATATAAAACATATTTTGATGAATCACCGGGCTATTAAAGCTTGGGAAAGTAGCTTATCAATCTTCTCCGAAAGGATTAACTCAATCAACTTAAACAAAAACATAACGTTATACGTTTTTCATGAATTATATTATTGTACTTTAACTTCACAGTTGATTTTAAATAAATTTCATAAGCTTTTAAAATCTTATTTAACCAAAAACCTTTCATTTTTTTCACCTTTTATATATTCTTTCCCCCTTTCTCCACTAGAATATTTCATTGAGCTTTTGATAAATTCAATATCCGACCGATTTGAAACAGCGATGCGGCCTCAATGAGTCCTGAACGGTTTGTGCTGGTGCCAGTCCTTAATCCCAGAGCTACAGGTAACCTGTACTGGAGCATATGGGGCCAAATTGGACTGTGTGTGCAGCTATGACCTACTTAAATCGGCTGCATGAGTGCGAGCGGGCATCAGGTTTCGGGGGAAGAGCGAGACGGCAGTCAACAGGTGAGTTATAGCAGCGTGAAAATGGGGAAATGCCTGAGCCAAAAGCCAAAACACTCACAAACGCATGCACAGCCACATGTGGGCGTAGGGGGCAGGTTCAGGCCGCAGAGTTCGCAATGTGTCAAGGACGAGTATTGACACCTGGCCGATGCAATCAACCCCTGGACAGGTGAGATGTCAAGTGAGTCCACAGCATATGTCAATAAAGGGGAGTTCCAATTACAGACTCAATTAAGCACATTTGTGGGAAGTTTCCAGTTGGCAAGTTAAGGCCAAAAGTTTTGTATTTTATTCGGACAGTTTAGAGAGATTTTGTGGATTAAACAAACTCTAGTTTTGCTATGCTACAAGTTTGAAATAAACATAAAATAAACATAGGTGGATAATGTTAATCTCCTCAAACTTCGTAAGCTTACAAGAGACGCTTAAGTATTAGCATTTCTTTCTTTTATCATTGTATGAAAACTGGTATATTTCAACATATATTCTAAACATTTCTATAAGAACTATTGGTTAATACAACATTAATCCGCATATCCCTTAAGTCTCGTAATTATTCTCATAAGATAATCTGTTAATACTTCGGAAATGTATTAAATCCAATTCTGATTTCAGAGTTATATTCAACTATTGATTAGATAATTAGCATTTATGGCAATTACAATTTCTCTGCCGTACTTCCAGCTATCAAATATTTAACCTTCCACCACTTGAACTGGGCAAATATGCAGCCGCACATGGCTATGCATAGAATTTTCCTATTACCACACAAACTCACATGCTTCCACTACCCAAAATCCACATCCAAATAGGATGAAGGGTCGGGGAGTGGAGCCAGTGGCTGGCAGGGACAGGATAAACACACAAATTCTATTTGCTCGGCATTTGTATGCTGAACACCAATTCCAAACTCATATGAACCATAAATTGTTTGCTTTTGTGCCGTCCCCACCCAAGCCGGCAGTTTTCCCAGCGAAATTTGCAACGCAAAAGCAGAAGCACTCAGGCATATCGGGACGGGACGGGACAGGACGGGACTAGGGAGGCTTTTAAATTGTATTAAGTCGAAGGCGAAGTAGTAGTCCCCGGCAACAGCATTTGAATTTATCGCCGACCTTTAAGGTTATTACCCAAATTGTTGGCGCATTTGCCAAGTGTCAGGCGCTCAAATTCCAATCACAAATCAGAAATCTCGGCCCTGTCAGAAAAAGGCTGAAAGGTTGAAATTCCAATACAGGCCCAGCCTCTGCCTCGGCAATTGTTCCCGTGTGCGCCTGATTGCTTTAGTAAACATTATTAAGTATACGTCTAGTGGTCCCCCCAGAGGACCAGCTATGCGAAAATATTTGCTCAAAGTTGGCGCACAAAATTACATTTGGCGTATGGAAATGGCACTGGCATTTCGAGTTAATCAGCTTGCGAAATTGTTTCAGACATAAACTCGAACTGGAACTTGGACTCTGACTCGGCCCCGTGGCTGTTTGCCGGATTAGCAGAGTCAATTGTGAGCTGGGCAGTCAATGAAACGAGTTCAACAGATTCCCGGCACATTCCACTGAAAGCGGTTACTCCTTCAATTCGCACTCAATCCAGAGGAACCTCTCCGGATTACGTAAATTCTTGCACAGCAGAGTTGAGCAACAGTTTTGGGTCCTTGCCTCGGGGAGTTGAGCAAAGAAAAAAAGGGCTGGGACATAATCCATCTTGCATAAGCTGTGCGAAACCAAAAGGAAATCATTAAAAGGACACCACATGAGGCCGCACTTATACAAGGCTTGGGCCAATTACCAAATGTCTGGCGGACATCCTCCTTCTTGCTCAGCCGCCAGCCAATCAACCACATGATTTGGGTACGACAGATTAGGTGTATAGTATATATTTTTATATATATAGCGTATAATTGTGTAGGGTGAGGCGAATTCAAATTCCAGCCCTGGAATTCTTGCCCCAGAGCCCCAGGTCAGAGACGGGGTTCTTGGAATTTCATTACAAGGACATCCTGGTCAAAAAAAAAAGAAATGAAGAAAATTCGGGCAACGTGTGTGCCAAGCAGCTGAGCTCTGCCGCTGCGCTATTCGTAGAATTTGTAGGCAAACGTAGGCAACAATTTTTGCACGCACTTGGCCTTATTTATTACGTATTCAGTTTTGGCCGGGCATAATTTAAATTTATGGCCCCTCGCCGGTTACATCCTCATTTGTCTGCACACATAAATTATGGCGGAGCATTTAATTAGTTTTCTGCAGCATAGTCTCAGCGGCTGGCAGGTGACAGTTGTGGTGCTCTCAGGGATCTGGAATAGGAGCAGGGACATCATTCGGGCAGGCAAATTAGATCAATTCGCGTTGTATAGCATACTTATATGCGTTCTCCAAGCAACAATATTAAGTATACGCACGAGCACTTAACTACACTGAGCTTACCAGACATCAAAGCGAAGTGGTGGGTTCGTAAAGTGTGCGGATTTAGCTATACCCTTTACAAGTAATATACTAGTAAATTAATTCCTTTTTTTAATATAAGAAGCACAATTAAATCTTGCGATATTATTGTAAAATTATGTTATGAATATTACAAAGGAAGTATATATATTTAATTAAATAATTACCCAAGTAATTCCATAACAAATGAAGCTCTAAAAGTTTTAAAAACAGATAAGCATAATAAAATATATAAATTACCTATAACTTAAGTGTAACTGGGATAAACAAAAACCTAAATAAATTTAAAATTATTAACTTTAAAAAAATAAATGTGATATAACAAAAAAAAACCACCCCAACTTATAGCAACCAAAGCATATTAAATTATATAAAATTCACCCATACGCCTAGGTGGCACCTGCTTGTAGGTTACATAACTTTCAGGGTAACAAAAGGTATAGATAGTACGAAATATTCCAACATTCTGACCTGGCTCTTTAACTAATACACCCGACCTTCTCGAATATTTCCCTTTGAGCTTATGTAACTTAACCGCCATGTGTGTGCGACTGTGGAATTGTTGCTCCTGCAGACAGTGACTAAAAAGGGGCGGAAACAGCTGGGTACGGGTAGAGGTGGAGGCGTGGCGCTAAAGGCACGCCCATACAATTAACAAACAAAATATTAGAGACATACATACACTCAGAGTGCCATTGTTAGTAATTGTGCAATCAGCAATGCGATGGTGTGCGATATAATGTGATTGTGAGAATGAATGTATGTGAGTTTTAGCCAGCGCGCGTGCTACGAATGGCTTTAAAGGATGGCAAATGGCAGATGGAGATGCTCTAGGCAGGCTCGAAACTCGAAACAGGCGTTTAGCAATTGAAATGTGTGTGTGATGCGGCTCCAATGTAGCCAACTTCCGCCAGATGCCCGATTCGATTTGATTTCCATTTCCACTTCCACTTCCTTCGCTTCCATCACACATCTCCCAGTTAAGGGGCGTTCATTCGTTCGTTCTCTTGACTGACAACCATCGCAGATGGGCGTCTCTGTGTCCTATTACTGCCTTATCTGCCCCGCCAGCAACCAGTCCGGTCCAATCTCTTGGCATCCATTTCATTGCGTCTCATTTCCGCAGCCTCACGAGAGATGCAGCTACGGGCACAGTGGAAAATTATGGAATCAAATGGTATAGAAACCTTTTACGAAGAGGGTTTAGTTTAGAAACCATTTACGAAGAATGTTTAGTTTAGTTTAAAAAACTATGTAACAATTTTTTACATCCCCCTGAACAATAATTTGAATTTTTCTTTTCAAAGTATCAAGCATTTCCCTTTAAATATTTATCTAGAAAAACCAATGAAGAGGAATCCAATCCAGTGGAATGCTTATTTGGCCACTGTAATCGGACTCTGGTAAATGAGCCTGCCCAGCAAATGTTTGCCTGCCACTCAAGGGCTCCAGCACGCCAGCACTCCAGCACTTGCCAAGCTCAACAAACTGCCTCGAATGTCACATATTTGCATACACAAGCGGACGGAGCACCAGGATGTTGTTTTTGCCATTTAGAGATTCTTCTGTTCCTGGAAATGTACTCCAATGTAACATGAAGCTGTCGTACAACTCACGGGAACTAAATATGCTATTGAATATGCAATTAGCTTAGACTTTCTCCCCTCTCTGTCTCTCTCTTCATTATTTTTCTATGAATTTTCACTTTTCTAATTGGTTTGAATGGAAATGTTGACTATGCATTTTCCGAATAATGATAAAAACTGCATTTAAGCAGATTATGCACAGCAAATGGAAAAGGAATATTTGCAATAAGTGCTGACAATATCGATTGGAGAGGACTTTGAGGGGGAAACATGCTTTTCCACCAAAAATGTGGCCCCAAAAAATGCCATTAGGCCATTCCAACGATTAGACACAAAGTGCATACTTAATGCTGTCACAATGCCAGTCAGTTAGTCAGTCAGTCAGTCAGTCAATCAGGATTGCAGCTGACATGGCCAACAGCAGGCGATAACAATGCCGAGCATCGAGCGTCGAGCATCCAACAATTTACAGGATGCGTTCACTCAATCCTGTGCACGGATACATTGTACGAACACAATTTACTGTCATCGTCAACGCCATTGTCCTCTTTGTCAATTTACGTTCTGATCGAGAAATGGGATGCGGATGGGGATGGGTGGCTGGAGTGGCCTTAGCTGAGTTTGTTTGCCCAAGTCTGGTCTGGAGCTGGGTCGGAGGCTTCACTTTCATTAGTCGTTGTGGCAGTGGTGGCGCTTTGTTTCTGACATCCCGATGGGCGCACGTGGCGCTGCCCGCGATAAAATGCGGTGCGTCGTGGATCCAGCTGGTTGCTGGATGTCGGGTGATGTGCCTTGTCCCACCCGACCCTACCCGACCCTGCCAGGCTATGTGGTGCGGCTTATGATGCCTGGCCGAGCACTGATGGCTGTCTGTCTGTCAGCCAGTGGCTCCGGCAATGTGTGTGCAAATAGATGGAACCAGGCAAGCGGAAGTAGAGGAAGGATGGGTTTCTCTGCCGCACACACAGAGAGAGGAAGGGAGATATGAGGCATACTCTCTATCAATCAGTGTACTTCGGAATGACACACCATTTTATTTCTATGAAAAATAGTGAGGAAGACTTGAAAATCAGTCAAAGAAACCTCAAATATTTAGCAAATGTTTAGTTATACGTTTTATATGTTAATAAAACATATGAATAGTGATTTTCTTGTATTCAAATAAGGTTTTAAGATACATTAAAATTTTTAAATTGGTTAGTATAAAGTACGGAAGGCAGAAAACATGAATATATCAATGCTTAAATCGAGAAGATAATTATTAATATTTTATATTATATTTATTAACTCCCCCTATTGTAATTTAGAGCTTAAGTTGTATTTCAGTGTACATGAGAGTACGCCCGAGGAGGAGGGATGTTGGTCGCATCCTGTGTATCGTGTGCATCGAACCGTTAACGGCAGACAGCTGAGCAGTGGAGCAATGGAACAGTGGAGCAATAGAACAGTGGAGCAGCGGTAGGAAGCCGCACAGCTGCGGTCATGTGCAGCACATAGTTAATATACATAGTTGGAGAGCGAAGAAGCAACTGAAACGGAGGGAAAAAATACAATCTTCCATCCTGCGCCACTACCGCAGGACATTTTCTCCGCCATCAATCCCGACGCTCAGGTTTGTTGGCCAACAGTCTGCATTGTCGACGGTTTGAGCGGAAATTGATTTTCGTACTTCGACGCTTCTGGGCTGTAATTTATGAGCGATTCTCCTGACTGCAGCCCTCTCGGTGTCCCATCTCAGCATCCTGCCCGCCGCTTTTGTCAATTAAATGTCAGTTAAGCTTTGGCCCCGCCAGCCGCACTTTGCCCGTCTTGAATTGCAATCAGTTGACATTCAAGCGAGACACCGAACTGGCTGATGGTGGTAGTGGGTGGTTTTCTGAGGCATGGAGCTCCTCACATCTCAAGGACACACACGAGCCACAGCCTGAGATGCTGCAGCCGATGAAAGGAACTGAGGCACAATGCGCCATTCTCAGCTATTTAATTACGCCCAAACCATCGCCCACTTTAGATTTAATTCTCTCAGAATGTTGCCCTGGATTCGAATTCATTAAAACCATATCAAAGCAGTGGCAGGCAGCAATTTATCTCTTCCATTAAATCGAATGGCCAGGAGAACGAACGAACGATTCGTACGACCCTTCGCTGTTGTCCAGGACAATGTCTTTGTTAATAAATTCCTTGGTAATTAGCATTTGCATAGGTCGGAAGACTAAATATTTGCATATCGATTTGGCGCCTAAGCTGTTTTAAAGGATGGCCTAGACCCTGGCTCTGGCTTTGGCTAGGACTTATACAGATAATTAATTGTGTCATTTTCAATTTCAAAGTAGTTATTAGTTAGCTTGAAAGTGTGCTAGTAATTCTTAAATGTAATATTATACTTTTTTTAATAGAGCGTTTAAACTGTAAAGCTTAGGTGAAACCGAATACCTTTACTTTTAAAGGAAACTTTTAGAAACGTTCCTAAATATCGGATATTACAAGGAGTATAGATATGTTTGTAATATTTAAAAACAAGTTGATTCTTCATTTCATTTAAATTTGTTAATCTCGAGTTTAAATTATTCTTAACAATTCCAATTTCATTCTTAAAACAACATTCACATCCGTAAAAGATCCTTAAGTTCGAGTTCAAGTATTTCAGACTCAAAAGTCAGGTCGTTTGATACATTCGCACGTAGCCGACGGGGATAACAAAACTCGCCCTGATAATGTCCAAATTATTCAAACATTTTCAAATATCGTTGAGCTCATTTAAATGCAATTTCCAGCGTTCCCTGACCCCCGAAATGGACTGTCTGGTCTGGTTTGGTTTTCGTTTTTTCAGGCCCGGGTCCGGGTCCAGACACAGCTAATTGATTTCTCATTAGCCGAGAAGCGAGCGGAGACTTGCCAATGCGAAATTGTTGATTCGAACCTTGGCAGGAGCGTGTCCCGCTGCGGCATCATCTATACCTAACGAAAAAAAATTTATATTCGCAGCAATGGAAATAAAAACCTGATGGGAATTGAGGCTGGCCAAGGCCCGAATAGGAAAATTGTTGTATTTGCTTATTTCTTTCCTTTTTTTCTAGCTTGTCTCATTCTTTTTCGTTCAATCGATTTTCGTCCTTCGTCCTGGTGAGTGTGGGGGTGTGCGGGTGTGTTTGTATTCGCCTTTTTCAAATTGAGTTCGAATGCTGCGCGAATGGCCGAGGCTTTGCTTTTGGTTTTTTTTTGGGTTTTTGGGGATAGCACAAGTTGATACAACTTGGGCAGCGGCGAAACAACGTGACGTTTAAGTGTGATTCCTTGTTGCCTGCTGGTGTGTGTGTGCTGTGTCCTGTATGCTGTGCTGTGTCCTGTGCGTGTGCCAGTGTGTGTATCTGCCTTGTTGCCCTGTTTGTTTTCCACTTCAACTCTGCCTGGGCCTAAGGTTCAACAAATTCATCCTCTCATCTTATCTCACTCGTTCGTCCTTCTCAGTTTCTCTTTGCTCTCTTTGTCTTCCGCTGTCTCTCTCTCTCTCTCTTTCTGTCGCTTTTTCTCTCTCTCTCTGTTCGAGGCTTAGCATTTTTCGTGCCTAAGTCAAATAATGCGCTAACACATCATTTCACACTTAAATGCTGTAAAAATATGCATAAAGCTTTCGGCAAAAACCCTTAGTACAGACAAGCTTCTATAAATCGATCCTTAAACTTATCCAACATCTCAGACACACGAAAACTATATAAAATATTAAGGATTCTCCAGAAATCCCTAGATTATTTTTTAATCCTTGAAAAAGATGTAAAGGTAAGCAATTTTGAGGTACGAAATTCAATTGAAATATTTTTATTTTTAAAATGTATAAAATGTTTAAGAACAGTAATCATTTTTGTATAACCATATTTATAGTAAAAAAAAATATTTTATGAGGTTTATTTATTTTACTATAAATATGGCCGTTTAAAACCGGAATCAGTTGATTAAATTAATACCATTTAATATTCATTTCGTTTGTAAATGTGTATTTCTATGCCTTCTTTTTTCCCTCTTCCACAGCTGCCATTTTGTGTGAAAAACTTTTATTTGCGTTGGAAAAATACTGACGAAAATTGGTCTCTTGGGCAAATAAATCATTTCCATCGAATTTTATTCCGAAATTTCGAGAATCGTTAAACTCAATTAACACTTCGCTTCCATGAATTTTTTATGGATGTCTGCAAATCTGATGGATGTAAAATATACCCTAAAGGGACAACCGTTAAGAGGGATTAAACTCAACTTTTATTGAGAAATACATATTAGTAAATCTATCAGTAAAGGCATTAAACCAAGCAACAGTTTTTTAATTATTTAATTATAATACAAACGAATGTTTTAATACATGACTCTCCATATATATATATATTAAGAAAAAGATATTTAAATATGTGTAACCCATGAATGAGCTCCTCTAGGAACCTATCTGGGATCTTAAAGGTATTCCTCATTTCAAGTTTAAGAAGGGATATCACATTTTATATTCTATTTCAACCCACATGTCAGATATAGAGTTATTTTTCTTTATCCTTGCCATTTAAAGATATGTTTCCCCATATCCTTGCCATAGTTCATACTTAAATCAGCAGTAAAGTATGCTATGTTTTTATCTATGCCTTCCAATTATTCCATTATTTGCGTTAATTTTCCCCACTTTTGTTAACCATTTTGGAGTGTTGCCAATTATGGAAGTTCGACTGTATAGAAATGTCGTATGTGTTACTTACATATCTCAATTGCTGTCGCTTGTCTGCTTCTCACACTTGGCGGTTGTCACTGCTGCTATTGTTGTTGTTTTTGTCGCTATTATTGTTATTGTATTAGTTGCCGTTGTTGGTGCTTTTGTTGTAGTCGCTGTTCGTTGGCAGCCAGCATCAATCTCTGTCCAGCATTTTGGCATCTTTCAGCTTCGTTTTACCCTCTTCCTTTCTTTTGGATTCTGCTTCTTGTTCTCCCTTTATTTTTTTTTCGTCGGTTCTGTTTGTTTGCCTTGCCTTGGGGCCATACACCTCAACGATGTTGGGTTTATTTTATATTTATTTCGTGCGTTTTTCGAGGTGCCGGACAATGTAGGGAGAAGTGTGGGAGCGGGAGCAGGCCAAAAATATGAACCTCCTTGCCTGTGGCCGTGTGAGTGTGTCTGTCTTAGTATATGTGTGTGTTAGTGTGTATATATTTGCCTTGATATTTTAAGTATCCTGTTTGCGCTGTTTGCTGCGGCTGCTGCCTCCAATTCTTCTTCCCTCACGTTTCTGCGTATTATTTGCGTAAATAGAAGTTACGTTTACGTTTTCCACACACTTGGCTTGGCGCTCTCTCTTTGTGTTGCCAAAATTAACTTTGATTACCAACCACGGGCTTCGCTTGAATATTTGACTTGTAAAAATATATATAATCCACTTTTGGGATCCAGGTGCAAATAACAATGTGCAAGTTACAGCTAATTTATTGTCCCATTCTCACGCACAGCCTCTCGCTCTTACACACTATTCACTCACACACAATAGCAATTACAGTTAGCCTGCATTGATGTATTGTCTTGCTGCTTCCTCTCCTCCATGGGCTTTAATTTCACTCGAGTGTATTTTCTTTTCTCCCTGCCTCACTCTTACTCTCCTCCTCCAGCCTGCCTACCTATCCTTTTTGCCTAGCGTAAAGCTTTTGTTGTTGTGCTAGTAGTGTTGTCCCTGCTGTTGTGTGTGTGTAGTTGTATTTGCTGGCTTTGTTATGGCTGCTCTCTCTCTCTCTCTGCTGGTCGTTGTTACTGCTGCTGGCCACCACAGCTGTTGTTGCTGCTGCTGCTGCTACTTCTGCTGCTGATGCTGCTGCGGATGCTGGTGCTGCACGCGCCGCCTCGGTTAGCACGTGCTGTTGGCCACGACGTCAGTCAACGACAACCGCCTACGCACTGCAGGCGCCGAATCGGCGACGCTGGAATTTCAATTACGATTTTCGCTGGCGAGCCGCCTATCCTTTCCGCTCTCTAACTGTCTCTCGGGCGCTCTCTTCGTCCTTGTGGTGAGTTCGTCGTTGCGCTCTCTTCGCTCGAAGCCTAAGCCCAAAGCTGATTTTTCAAGTTAACTTCGATTGTCAAAGGTTAGTTGTTTAGGGAAAAGCTTGGCGCTTTTAAGGATATTATAAATAAGTATGTATTTGAAAAGTAAACCTTTACTTGTAAAGAATCTAGTTTATTTATAATAAAACAAAAATTCAATAGGCCCACACACGTATGAGTAATTTTTTATACGTAAAAAAAGAAAAATCCATAGACCCACAATTTTGAAAGTAATTTTAAAAATCCTAATAACTCACAATTTGGAGTAAAATTAAGTGAAACCCCTTACATTTCATGCTATGACCTTATTTTTTGCATAATAAATGTGTAAATCTTGTGAAGGATCGGGATTATATATTTTTAAAATTTGAAATTTTGAAAAAAAAATGCCAGGGAAATAAATCTGTTAGCTAATTCGATTCTAGAAAGATGAGCAAGTGTAGCATCCAAATAATATCCGCTGGTAAATAATATATTTAGCAGAGGCAACACTGCGTATGATTAATAGGTTCGAGCATTTTTCCTAGAATTTTATCTTCACTTTTATCAAACCCCTTCAGAGGTGTTTTTGATTTAAAATATTAAAAGACCTTAAAAGAATCTCTAAAAATTACAAAACAGCGAAAATTTATAAGAAGTTTAAATAGAAATCATTTAACTGATTCACAAACTAAGTTTACAATGGAAAAATTAGTTAAAACTATTTAATCCCTAATAAAGTCGAACAAAAAATATTAAACCAATTTTTGCTCTAGAATCGAAATCTAATAAATGCTTACATATTGTAATTTGGAAAAAAGGATATAATAAGAACTAGTATGAAAACTACAAACAGTAAAATGAAGAGGCCACAATTTTAAAGACCAAAGAAAGAGCGTTCAGCTAAGAAGAGAGCCGACTCTCTCGCCCGAAACTCCCCACACATCCGATGGCGATGGGAAAGAAAGTGAAAGCCATTAGCCGGCTAGCAGAGGGGTCCTCCCAGGATTCTGGCTCCAAGCCCCTGCCCCCGTCAAGATGAACACGGATTGACTTCTCACAGCCGAGTGGGATCCCCGTCCGCTTGCATAATGCGCTTTTGTGTGGAATTAACAATTCCTGTGCTTGCATTTGCAGGTTGCTATTATTTATGACTCTCACTTACACAAAAGGCACGAGTCCCCCCTCTCGACCTCCACCATCACTCCTCCTATCATCGCATTCTCACAGCTGAGCAAAAACAAAGCTCAGCTGCAGCAGCAGCAAAGGGAAATGGCTGCAGGAAGCAGAGGAACAACAACGTGCAAGGAAACCCGGCTAGGAAGTCATAAATTCCCACAGCGGTTAACAGGTGCATTTGAAATGTTCGCCCTTAAAAAGAGATAAATGCATAAACTTGTGGGGTCCTGCGATTGCGGGTACAATGTGCCAAGCAGTACAGTAGACTATCTAAGGATAAGTTAACATTAACATTTTAAAAAGGACATTATTGGGGATTTTAAATTAAATCTGTGAGCGAAAAAACTCATTTAAAAAATTGTATGTTCGTAAAGGGACTAGATACAGTCTTAGCTCGGTGATGATGTCTTATCCTAGCCAAGATCTTGATGTCATTGATAAACATTTTACTCCTTACGGAATTTGTTTATAATTAAAATTTTTGAAGATATTAAAATTATATAACTAATTGCTTCTAATTTCCGGGGTGGCAGCCACTAGTGCACTAGAGAGTAGTTGACAATCACTCCAAATTAATCATCTTCCGGACACCAGAAAGGCCATCGTTTTTGGCCATCAATCATTTTATGCATTAGCTTTAGACTCACCTCGATTCTGGTCGGTTTAAATGCAGTATCTGGAGTAACAAGGTCCACGAAGTGCACTGCTCAATGGCTAAGACCGAATTCAAAGTCAATGCCAGGAGGCGAAAGCCAATCCGAATTCCGCAATGTGGCGTCGCATTCGGTGGAAATTTATGCACAATCCCAGAAGCTCGGGAATGCGGACTGTGAGTCAGCGGGATTTCTGCGCGGAAAAGCTGAGTGACACGCTGACAGCAGAGCTCGGAAACTCCGTTAGCAGAGAAGCCTGTTGCATGCCTCCAATGCCACCATCACCGAGCATATACACCCCAACAACCCACCGAACAACGCCCGCCGCTTGAGTGGCAGCTCGGCGTGGCGTTAATAAGCGCCTTTTCCACGGAAATTCCCATCGAGTGCCACTTGAAACGGGAGTGCTCACAGTGCCGTTGTTGTTTGTTGTTTAATGAAAGCTTTCATCGCAGGCAGTCCATTAGGTATGAGTCTAAACAAACGCAGTGACCCTTTGGAAAATCCAAAATGGTTAATCACACTTAAGTCCTGCGCACAAAAACAAAGGACGGATTCATACCTCAATAGGAGCAAAGCATAGCATTGTGTGGAGGACGTTTCTTAAGGTGGATATGTATAGTTAAGGTTTGATTTAATTTATAAGGAAAAAAATATAAATAGTGCTTTGCTTAAGGTTTAACTATATTCTTAGAATATATCTTTATTTTCTGAATGCTAATTAATGGCATTCACTGCAAAATATCTATTTAATATGTTTATATTAAAAATATTCATCTTAGGGATTAATGTGATTTTAGGCAATAAGAACACTTGCATACTTTTGAACGACATTCATGATTAGGTAGAAGGAATATTTTATTAGTTAGGTTTTCCAAAACAAGGACTTTTCCAGAAGCTTTGTGTTACAGTTACTTATAAGTGGTGCCCCCTTAACTTTGTTAGTCCTTATCTTAAATAAAATCTCAAGGTTGAAGATCCTTGCTTATTACTGTCTCTATATACACCTTCCTTCCTTCATCCTTGCAGCCTTGAGACGGCGGCTGGCATATTGAGGGTGCAGCAAGTTGCCGACGGCAGCGAGAAATGCGATGAGGACTCTAAAACTTTCCACTTTCCACGCCGCACTAATCGGATTTCATTTAATTAGTTGCTCAAAGGAACGAAGCTGCAGAAAGTGGAGAATGGAAATCAACAACAGCGACAACCACAGCCAAAAGAGTGCAAAGACAAAGCGGCTGAGCACTTTTTTATTACACACCGAGAAAAAAAGAAGGACGGGATGGCCGCATGTCGCGCGGCAAATTGTCAGGTGCTAAGCTTTGATAAAGTGCGCAGTCGAAGGGACGACGAAAAAGTTAAGCTTGGTCGGGCGGGGAAATTGCCCCCGAAAACGAAATGCAGACAGGAACATTTATTAAACGTGAGACGCGGCGAGTGGTTTTTGTTTGCCTTTGTCCAGAGAAACCAAGAGCTCACACAGTGGCGTTTATGCGAAATCGATTTGGCAAAGTTTACAAATAATTTTCTAAGTATTGTTTTTTATTTGATGATATGTTGATTAAAGGCCTTCGGATACTTCCCGATTTTGCGACACGGTTTGTTTAATCTTTTGCAATGAAATCATCATACTTTTGATCAAGATACAGTCCTTAATAATTCATGAATTACAATCCATAAACCCAATATATATGCACTCTCTTTCTCGCTCTTACCGCAGGCGAAAGTTTCTCTTTGAAAGTTTCATATGGGAAATAAAATGGGAGCTCAGGTAACGGTAACTGAAACGTTGCCATCGCTGATTTCAAGCAAATTGGCTGTGTCTGTGTAAGGACGACGATATACGTGTGTGAGCTGGGTTTTTTGTTTATGGAAAGTGTTATTGTTTGACTTTGAACTTTCCGCTTGTTTGCCGTCCTTACACGGGTGTGGGGGTGTGTGTGTGTGCTGTGGACCAAAGCCGAAAATGGCCCGAACAATATCATAAAATTTAATGCTCTCATATTTCATGGCCTAACAAACGCACGCACACTCTTGCACTCGAAAACGGATCTCGAAAACCCAGGGCTGGGCAAATACATAAATCAACCGGGCAACTTTATCGCTTTATTTTTAAGCTCACTGCCAAAATGATTGAAACGTTCTTGCAGTCGAATAAAAAGAGGATTTGCATGTGTGGTAATAAAAACTCTGTTTTATTTTCTTTTTATTCGAACATGCAATTCAACACTTTCATTCTTTTTACAAATAGTTTTTCAATAGTCACTTGCCTGGGGGCTTTGGTTTATCGTGCCATTTTTATTTTTGTTCTGCATTTTTATTTTTAGCTTGGCGATAACAGCCAATATCAAGTATTTACAAATCGAATTGTCAAGTGATTATCTTTTTAACATTAATTGATGTGTTATAAATATAGACGCTATCATATATTTTTAGGGAACTTTGTTCAATCGTTTTGCATGTATAATAACATAAATAAACACTTCAACTATTGAAACTATTTTTGTACTTAATAACTAGATTCGTCACATTAATTTCTTTCAGCTCTGAATAAATAAATTAATCGTTTTATGTACATTTATACAAACAAAATGACAGGAATAGATAACAATCCAAAGCTCTGGATTATCTTGTTTAACACTACAATTCTAGCTCTGTATGCGCTGATCTTTAAAATATCCCCAAAGTCGAGCATTTCTTGAACCTTAATATTATTTGCTTAATAGTTGTGTACAAAAGGCAGCAAAGCTAAGAAAGACGAATAAGTTATAACTTATAATTGCTTATTTAAATTCTATGTATACATACTACTTTCTATTATAATTGTTTCATTATTATTATTTGCTAACTAATAGCAAAGAAATATGCTAATAGAATCACTCAAGAGATGCACTAGCTGTCCGGATAAGTACTTACAGGCGCGGGAAGCTGGGGGCCGGCACAGCTTCCGTGTTCAGCGATAAGAAAACAATTCTCTCTGCGCCTGAGTTTGTTTCAGCGTCTTAAAAAGTGGGAACGGAAATCGTCGCGGTAATACGTACTGATACGGAGATTCGCGTTTTTCCAATATCGGAGCGATAAACGCACCGCTTTTAACGCGGACAGAACATGACGGAGGTGTTTTCACAACTATTTTTAGTACAAGTCCAAAGCAACGGAATTGCGTTCTTTTGTCGCTCGCATTTTCTCGCCATAGTATTTATGATAAGCTTGCGATTTGCACAATTAGCAGTAGAGCGGAGGGGCTTCGGTGACCGGACGGGGCGAGCATCCGCGGCACTTATTGTGAATTTCTTGCGCTCCGAGCGTGCTTTTGTGCATTTAATAAACACAAAGTAAGAAGCAGAGCTTGAGAAATTTACGCATTGGCATTCACAATGGGTCGTCTTTCACATAAAATTTCTATATTTTTAATACTTTAGACATTTTTCAGTTCAACATAGTTAATTCTTCTTTGGGAACCTGATTTGACTTTCAATTTGGCGCCAAAAGTTGCGAGTCCATCCCTGGTTATCGTCTTGTCTCATCGATCTGGCATCGCTGGTCGCTCCGCCTCATCGATCTGGCATCGCTGGTCGCTCGCGTCTCAAACGTCTGGCAGCATTGGCGGGCTCTACCAGACTTTTGTATGAGATAAGGTGTCCAAATTACCGATTGGGAATCCATCCCCATGGTGTATATGAGTAGAAGGGAATTGGGAATTCATGCCCATTGCCAATTACCGGTTGGAGTGTTGGTGAGAGGGGGGAGTAGTTAATTCGCAGCAAAACAGGCCGCTTTTTAATAATTCATTGCAGCGAAACGGCTGAAGATAGCTTAAAAATTTAAACGCCATATAATAATTTAACATTTGAGAAATAAAAAAAAAATGTTTTTCTTAAAAATAATGTACTGGTATGGGAGCTATTAACTATCAGCCGAGTCTCCACAAAAAATTTCGCTTGCAGTATGCATCCTAACTGTCGCTATAATCATCCGATATCAGAAAATTATAATGCATTCATTAAAGGATAAGTGTCCGGTTATTCAATTTAATGTTTTCTGATATTTTATAAAAATTGAAAGTAAAAAACTTTATTTTATACTTAAAAACTTGATTTTTTGTTGAATAAAAAATGAAATAAAGTTTACAAACATTGTTTTAAAACATGTTATTAATTAATATTCATGTATGCTAAGTTAAAGGTAACGAAATAAGAAGATCGGCCTAAGTTTTTGACCAACTGATTGAAAACATGCCCGATCTGCGTACATTAAGCAACTGTGTACTGTGCTCCGCACCGAGCATAAGGAGCTGCATCGCTAGCAGATGTCATGGAGGATGGCAATAACAGGATGTAAAAGAGGACAAGAGTCCGTTGGTTTCCAGCAGTAGATTTGGATTAAGGCAATCCGAGTAGGTCGCAGCGGGCGTGAGGATTAGGTTGGCACAGCAGCAGTGTAATCTCGGACAATATAAGCCCACAGATGTACCATACGGTTGGCGGTATCAGAGTCGGATGTTATGTCGATGATATCGTCCTTGTTATTTGGTTTCTCCGCTTCTGTTTTTTCCGTAGTCTATGATATTTTCGTCTTTGCCATAGATTAGCGGGTATCCAGGGTGTTGTGCGTCCTTCTCCAGTGAAGGCCGACGTATACGTTGTTCACGATCTTGTAGTGCATTTTCGCTAAAGTATAGGTAAAGCGTTCATTGACGGCAGCCTTTTTCTCCAGCTCATAACTACGATGAGCCTGTCTCTTCTCGACTTGGGGTGATCTACATGAACCTTGTGTGTCGGGACCTCCATACTCCTGGCACCTCCATACTGGTGCCGTTTTGTACATTGCTCTAATCCACATCCATTGAAGCAACTTTAACGTCTTCCGGTGGCTTTGTTGCCTCATCCGCTGATTGTGGTGACTTATTCGATTCATCTGCTGCCTTTCTGGGCTCATCTGCGGTGACAGTATCTTGGCCTGCAGCTTTTCCTTCTTTTTGATTTGCTTTTCCAAGTCCTCTAGGCCCGATAGCTTTTCCTTCTCCCGTTTGATCTTTGTCTCCAAACTGGACTTGTTTACCTCGGTCTGCTTCAATTGAGCGTCCTGCTTTTTGAGCATCTCCTCCAAATCCTTGAGCTTTGAGTTTAGTGTATTGGAATCCTCATCGCCGCACTTGAGCTTCTGCTCTAGCTCGTTGACCTTGCTGCTGGTGCCATTGAGAAGATTCAATCGCTGGACCTCGGTCAGTGCC
Source organism: Drosophila truncata (assembly GCA_008042515.1). Taxonomy (NCBI): domain Eukaryota; kingdom Metazoa; phylum Arthropoda; class Insecta; order Diptera; family Drosophilidae; genus Drosophila; species Drosophila truncata. The sequence goes on along the minus strand of VNJQ01001277.1, from coordinate 42,480 downwards.
AGCTTCTGTTTATATTTTCACACCTCCTCCACAAGATTGCTCTTGGCCGGTTGAAGGGTTGAGCTGATCAGTTTCACTGGAGCTAAGCATTACGCGCATTAGGCTGATCTCATCCTCCAGCTCCTCCACCCATTTCTTGAGATGACTCTTGGGCGTCAGATCGTTGACCCTTTTGGCGGTACGAGCTGGCAGCTTGGCATCCGCTTCCAACTGCATTCGCTTGAGCCGGGCAGTTAGCTCATCCCTTTCCCGCTGGGCCACCGCCAGACTCCACCTTTGCGTCCACATCTCCGTCCTTTTATTGGTCTTGCGCAGCGCCAGGAGGCGCTTATTCTCCTTGGCCAACTGGTCGTTTTCGGCTTCAAGTGTGCTCAATCTGCCGACATTTTTCCGAATGGTATCCACTGTAAATGTGAACACAAAAATAATAGCGAAACTGATCAGATAAAATATGTTCAGTTACATAATTAATGAATCAGGGATTAAATTAATAAATCCCTTAAATGCTTTAGTAGAGGTAACAATGTTAGACTCTAAAATATTTGACAGCAAGTCTTGAAGCAATTTATAAAAGAATTCCTTCATGAACATTTAATAAATACAATTACATTTTTCATAGAAATAAAGCCAAGAGCAATTAACAAGGAAATTAAAGATATTAAATATTATAAGCAAAAAAACTATTATAAGCTTATAAAGCCTTACAAAATGGCTAATTGCTTAAAATAAAGCAATTTATCTTTAATGACAGACAAAAAACTGTCCGGTCTACCATAGTTTCCTTGAAAATAATAGATCGCTGATGAGGGTGAGTGGTGTCATCCGAAACAGTTTTTTCTCTCTCTCTCGCAACATCTAGTTCGAAATCGAGATTTCTCTTCCAGGTTCAAGGTTCTTGTGGCCTATTTCCTGTTTCCGCCGCTTGGCAGAAAAAATATTTTAAAAACCCTGAATACGGTCCCACTTTCAGTATTTTCATCTATAGCAAACACAGTCTCTTTCAGTTTTACCAGTGGTGAGTTCACAAATAAGCTAGATTTTGTCCAAAAATAAAATAAAACGACTATATATAAAAATAAATGGAAAAAAATATGATATGCCCGAGAGCTATTATTATTATTAATTTTTAAATTAATATAAAAACAATTAGGCCAGATTTTTGTTTAAAACACCACCATTTAAAAATTAAAAAACGCTAGATCTGGTGAGAAAATATCTAATAGCTACAAAGCTAGGGCCGCGACATCTCAATGCAGCAAGCAGTTCCAAATTTTAGCAAGCAGATCGTCTTTGCAGTAAGCAGATCGTCTTTGCAGTAAGCAGATCGTCTTTGCAGTAAGCAGTTTCTAGTTGGAGCAAGCAGTACCAATTATAAAGCTAGATTGAGAAAAAAAGTTTAAATTAACGAAAAATAGCTACAAAAAACATACAACAATATTATGTTTTTTATTAGTTTTTATCTTAATGAATTTGATTCAAAGTATTTAAATGTATCGAAATTTCGTTCTTATGATGCATTCATTAAAAATCCGTTAACCAACCAAGAGGCATTATTTGTCAAAAACGGAAGTGACTGTTTACTGTGTTTAGTCTTAAGATGAATGTTTTCCCCAATTTAATAATGTTAAATAATTTATGTTGGATATAGCTTAAATATAAAAAATATATTAATATTATTAAACAATTTTATTAAAATCCGCAACATTTGTACGGAATATGTGCATCATCCAATATTGTTTTTTTCTTGAATTTTTTAATGAAACAAATAAATAACAAGAAAGGAAGCTAACTTCGGCTCACCGAAGTTTATATACCCTTGCAGATTGCAATTGATCTATAAAATTAAAATCGAAATTCAGAAATAGTAATAAGAGGCCAAATCCCAAATTTGATTTAAATAGTTTGAGAAATAGCGAAACTATGAATTTATTATTATTACTCTGATTGTTCCTATGGCAGCTATAGGAAATAGTCGTCTGATTTTCATGAAATTTAAACTAAGATTCTCAAATAATATTAAGTGGCCCAATCTCAAATTTGATGAAAATATCTTGAGAAACAGCGAGTTAGGATTTTTTCCATTATTTCCCTGATTGTTCCTATGGCAGCTATGGGATATAGTCGGCCGATTTTCATAAAATTAAAACTAAAATTCTGATTGTTCCTATGACAGCTATAGGATATAGTCCGATTTTTATGAAATGAAATTTTAGAATAATAATTAATAGCCAAATATCAAATTTGGTGGAATTGTATTGAAAACTGACAAAGTTATAATTTTTTTTCGAAAATTTTACCGATCGTTCCTATGGCAGCTATATGATATAGTCGTCCGATCCGACATATGTACGAGTGAGAGTATATAGACGACTAACTGCAAAGTTTCATTCAGATAGCTTTAAAACTGAGGGACTAGTTTGCGTAGAAACGGACAGACGGACATGGCTAAATCGACTCTGCTGTTGATGCTGATCAAGAATATATATACTTTATAGGGTCGGAGATGTCTCCTTCACTGCGTTGCAAACTTCTGACTGAAACTATAATACCCTCCAAGGGTATAATAAAATAAATATTTTTTTTTTTTTTTGTTTGAAAATTATTGGTTTATATTTAAGTTTCCTGCTTTATACTTATTTTCTAGCTTTACATTATTTACAATAAAAAATAAAGTGTGACATACTAAATTTATTTTGCTACAGTAGTGCTAGATGAATGGTAAAATAAGTTATTTTTAAAGCTAGCAAGATTCATAAGCTTTTCCATTTTTAAAAATGTTAGAACTAGCTAGTGATAAGCTAAACTGGCAGCGCTGGGGACGACATCTGTTTTTTTAGTTGTTAATCATTTAATTTCACATTTATCCTACGTGTCCCGCCCATTAACTTGCAACATGGTCGACAATTTGGAGCCCCTGGAACCGAGCCTGCAGAATCTCGTCGAGCAGGACTCTCTTAAGTGGATCTTTGTTGGCGGCAAAGGTGGCGTGGGCAAGACAACCTGCAGGTGAAACAACAACAATGACACTAGCTTTCCTGTAAATAATGACTTATTGCCTATATGTATGTTTTAGCTCCAGCTTGGCAGTTCAGCTGGCTAAAGTACGCGAATCGGTGCTTATTATTTCCACAGATCCAGCGCACAACATTTCGGATGCGTTTGATCAAAAGTTCACTAAGGTGCCGACAAAGGTAACTAGGCGCCCGCGCCCGGCTAATAAAACGCGTTGAATTACCAAAAATGTACCATAATTAATCATAATTTGTTTAAATCTTCAGGTCAATGGCATCGACAACTTGTTCGCAATGGAAATCGATCCAAATGCTGGTCTTAATGAGCTGCCCGATGAGTACTTTGAGGGCGACAACGAGGCACTGCGAGTGAGCAAGGGCGTCATGCAGGAGATGATCAATGCCCTGCCCGGCATCGATGAGGCCATGAGCTATGCCGAAGTGATGAAGCTGGTCAAGGGCATGAACTTCTCGGTGGTAGTATTCGATACGGCGCCCACGGGTCACACGCTTCGCCTGATCGCATTCCCGCAGGTCGTGGAGAAGGGACTGGGCAAGCTGCTGCGGCTCAAGATGAAGGTGGCCCCGCTTCTCACACAGTTTGCCTCCATGCTGGGCATGGCCGATGTAAACGCCGACACGCTCTCCCAGAAACTGGACGACATGATGGCCGTGATCACCCAAGTTAATGAACAGTTTAAGAATCCAGTAAGCAATATATGGAATGTTCCATCAGTTTTGTTTCTAAATAATCAATCAAATAATCACGACAGGACCAAACCACATTTGTGTGCGTCTGCATTGCCGAGTTCTTTTCCCTGTATGAGACGGAGCGCCTCGTGCAGGAGCTAACCAAGTGCGGCATCGACGTACACAACATAATTGTGAACCAGCTGCTGTTCCTGCAGAACTCGCACGATTCGTGCAGCATGTGCGCATCCCGCTTTAAAATCCAAGAGAAATACCTAGACCAGATCGCAGATTTGTACGAGGACTTCCATGTAACCAAGCTTCCGCTACTGGAGAAGGAGGTGCGCGGTCCGGACAGCATTAAGGCCTTCTCAGAGAACCTGATGACACCCTACGAGCCCAAGGGGAAGTCCAAGGAGTAGCATTGTAAGTTTCGTCCCCCTAGATTGTGAGCTCGAAATAAAATTGAGTTAGAGAAGCGGATCCCGAATGGGTCCTCTGCTTCAACGTGTAAAATGGACAAGGTAAACGGGTTTTATATTAAAAATAGAAATTAGAGTAAACACTTTACAGGCCTCCACCGCAACGTTCCACAAAGCTAGGCAGGCTGTTGCTACCGCTCTCCCAGGCCTGCTTCTTGAGGTCCATGTACGTCTGGGCATAGCTTTGGTACGCGGAATCGCCCTGCACGGCCGACATAAGTAGTAAGAACTCGTACAGATTCACCTTGCCCTGCGCATGGCAATCAATGTCGGTCAGGACATTGTGCATCAGCTCCAGAGGCACCTCCTTTACGCCCAGACTTTTCATGGCCCTGCAACAGTCGGATATGGACACGTAGCCGGTGTTGTTGACATCCAGGCACTTGAATTGCGAAGCCAATTTCTTCACCTGGCGCACGGACATCTTTATGGGGATATTTTGATGCAAGGAGTCCACCTTGGGCAAGCTTCCCATCTGCGAGTTAAGGAAGGAGCGTGCCTCTAAGATCTGCCGGTTCGTTTGCTCGGTCGTCCACTTCAGCTCCTGAGCCATAATGTTCGCCACCTGCGGCAGTATCTGCTCGGCCACCTTCACGTTGAGAAAGGCCACTTGTAGTCGGCGAGCCACCATGTCTTGCAGCGTGCAGGCAAAGTCCCGAACGCCCTGCCTCACCTCCGCCTCGATGTAGGGGAATTCCGAGTGCAGCCGCTTACCGATAATGGGCCATGTCATTCCGCTGTTGTCTGCGGACGCGGCCAGCTTAAATGCATTCGAGCCGTACGTATTGGAAAGATGCTCGGCCACATCGCGCTCCATGCCGAAGTCCTGAACCAGCCGCATGAACATCTTCGGGGTCCATCCGCTAGCTCCGTCTAGCTTGCAAGACTTTGCCGACAACTTGCTCGGCGTTGAGAGATCTCCGTAGCGAATGGCCGCATTAACCGCGTTCTCGGAAATCGCCCGAAAGGAAGACCAGTTACCGCCCACCACAGACAGCATGTGTCGAGGTCCCAGATGGATCATATTGTTTTTGAGACTATTATGGCGCTGGGATGCGGAATGGACGAGTACGTGCTTATAGCCGCCCCAAGCGGCGAGAACATCGCACCTCCGGACAGCGAATTTAAGGGTCACGATTCGCTTTATGCCCTCTAACAGGTACTGAACATCCAATTCGGTGGGCTGGCACTGCAAGTGGTCGGGCAGAGGGCCGGGCTCATCGGTAGTCCCGACCAGTGTGTGGCCGTGCCAGGGCAGAAGTAATATAGATCGACCGTCGGGAGATTGCGGATCGAAGAAACCCACTTCCTCTGGACAGTAAAACCGCGGCAGCACAATTATTGAGTTCCAGCTGCTCGTACACAACGGCCTTGCCTCCGCATCTTCCATTCGGCGCACATCATCGTTCAGGTGTCCCGTAGTATTGACCACCACCTTTGCCCGGATTTGATACTTCTTTCCCGTAAGTTGGTCCACCGCCTCGGCGCCCGCTATGTTGCCCTCCCCGTTTTTGATCAACCGCACCACCTTCATGTGGTTGCAGATGTCAGCGCCGTATCGAGCCGCTGTCAGGGCTAGCGAGAGACAAATCCTCGCATCATCGTGCTGTATCTCATAAAAGACAAAGGCACCGAACAGCTCTTGCCGCTGCAGCAGGGGAAACACTTCGAGTGCTTCGTCGGCACTGAGATACTGGAAGCTCTTGTTTCCCTTGGGCGCCATCAGATAGTACATCTTCAGCTTCATGTAGTACAGGGGCGCCTCCCACCATTTATGGACGGGCAGTAGGATGGGCATGGCCTTGGTGAGGTGCGGTGCCAGACGACCGATGTGGCTGCGCTCCTTCAGATTGCAGCGGACTTGGCGGAATGCAGCAACATCCAGATGCGATATAGCCTGATCCAAGTCCCACAGACCGACATCCCACAGCTGGTTCGACTTTGAAGAGCTGGCACTGCCAAAGTCTTCGGCTTCGACCAGGGCCGTCTTAAGGCCCCGCGTCGCCGCATCCAAGGCACAACCAGAACCCACTGCGCCGCCGCCAATGATCAGAATGTCATACTGGGTATGCTTAAAGGCCTCCAGGCACATTTTGCGCGAGGGCAGCTCTCGTTTCATCTTCGGCCCCGACTCCGAAGAGGTCTCATCGAACCCGAAGGCGCCGGGACCCAGCTTGGAGCTGCCCAGCATTATCGCCATCTGGATGAACTTGGCCATTTCTGATCCTGATTGCCATAAAAATTTAGACCGAGAATCTCTGCAGCTAAGTGTAAATAATAACAAAACAAGAGACAAACTGAAGGAAATAACAAATTTTAGGTATTTTTTTGGAAATATGTTTAATGTACATACATGTCTCGTGCCTCAAATGTTGGAATATCAACTGGGAAACAGAACTCTAGCCCCGCTGTCTGAAGGAATTACATGGGTAGAGAGGGTTGTGTACAAAAAAATGCCAAATGCCAAAATGTAACATTAAAACTTAGCACAAATTTACTATTAAAATCGCCCCCGCTCCGTCGGCTGCGTCGCCGCTACTCCTCATCCTCCTCAACCTCTCTCCGGGCCAGTGACTTTTGAGCGTTCGTTCGTAGATTAACTAATTGGCTCCGGAGTGGGCTGGGCCTCGTTTGGGTTCACTACTGTTTGGCAGCACCAAAGAAGAACTTGTAGAAAAGCGTGGCCACCAGGCAAAGCACCAAGGGCAGCAGCCACGACTTCACAGAGCTCTCCTCGTTCTGCGTGTCTGTGCTCCAGGTGGGCTCCGATTTCTGGGCCACGCTGGTCCTTTCGCTTTCCACCAACTCGCCAATCTTGTACTTCTTCATCATGTCGCGGGCATCATTGCTGTGGCCAACGTCCTCGAAGTTCTCTGTGGCATCCTTGCCGGCCTGCTCGATCAGCACCTCCTCGCCGCCGGGATGCTGTAAAGAATGAAACGTAAATAAATATTCGCATAAATCACTGAATTCCCCTTCACAATTGAAGAAATGCTAATATCGAAGGCTGACCCTGAATTGTATGGTTTGACAATCAGCTCAGCTCAGGTCCGAAGTCTTTTGAGTACTTAATAAAATATCCGCTATATGCAAATTATTTCACAAACTATATATTCTGGGTTGTGAAACGTCAAAGCAAATTAAAATAGCTAGAACTGTTTGTATACGTATTTTTGTTAGGAACTGTTTGTGGTTGAATATTTTTATAATCAAAATTTGCCACAGGTTCCAAGGATTATAAGATGTATTATTAAATTGTTTAGATATTAAATGGTAATAAATTGAATTCGATAACTAAAGAGGATATTGCTGTAACCTAATACAATGCAATGGAAAATATGAGTGATTTGTTAGATTTTAATTTATATTAGGTTTGCTCTAAGCACAACATTTTGTCTTAGTCAAAATGATATAGCTTTAATTTGCAACTAAGAATGATAGTAAGCTTTATTATTTTTCATAGAGTCATGTTCAATTGCAACTGCTTATAATTATCTTTGTATCAATCTTAAAATAACTAGCTTCCTGAGGTAGCTTTATAAGATAAGCAAATATCAGTTTCACCAAACTTGGGTGCGATTTCACAGCTATTTTTCAACCACATCTTTATTAGTTTAAGAAAGTAGTTATTTAGTCGCGTTTTTGAATACATATAGCTCTATTAAACTATTTGTTTTATACACCTTATTCATATATTAACTTTTTATAGTATATAGCTTTCGTTATCAAATTAAACCGTCAAGTATAATATAATTATCTTTATCAACAAACAAGTAATCACAGTTTAATTGAAAACAAAAATGAGAGCAGAACGTGATTGAATTTCTCAGTTATTTCAAAATCTTTACTTGCTTTTAAAAAAATTCAAAATCTACAAGTCAAATTGTTCCCAAAAATAACTCTTTGTCTGGTGCAGATGCTATATACATAAAGGTGTCCGGAAAACGTCTGCTACGCAATACCTGAATGGACATTTCAAGGCATCGAGGATACATACTGCTCGAAACGCAGTGAATCAGCTTATGAACAGCATGTTTAAAACATCATCTGGATCGGTTTGAGCGATAGCCGGACTCAAACTTTGGAATAGAAATAGAAATGAGCCGCTTGGTCACCCTCACTATTGTTATTTCGATGGCATGCAAAGTGCAGCGTCATCGTTAGAACCATGTTTTCGCCGAGCTTATCTTATAAGAGTAGTCAATACTACAGATAGCACATGTTCCACGCCCACCCAACTGCCGCGTCAGGGTGAGTTCAGGCGTCTTCGGCTGCGACTCCTACGAATTGGAGAAGCTTAGCCTTTCGCCAGCCGGCAGTGCACTTGCATAAGAATCCAAGCCAAGGGCCAACAAATATCCAATGAGATGCAAATGGGGACGCGCTTTTTGCTTAACACTTGACATATGCAAATTGATGATAGTTTCGCCAGACGGGCTATTTTTTGAGCGATTTCAAAAGTTCGGATTTCGACAACGACTTCGAGAGCGAAGAGCGGAGAAATCCGGACGCAGGTCAGCCAGAGTCCGCGGGTCAAAGTACAGACCTAACGCCGCCGCCACAAGCACTCAGGTGCAGTTCGGGGATCGGGGCCGCTTGCTGGGTGTACGTGCTAGTGTGTTGGGCCTTGTCGTTAGCTCATCGCAGTAATGGAAGCAAGATAACACCCAAATGACCCCCATTAGGCGTGTGCGCTGCGTCCAATTAAAACGTGTCCCACTCTCTTTCTCTCTTTGCCCTCTCACCTCGTTCAGGAAGGCGGTGACGTCGTAGACGTTGTTGTGGATGAGCAGCCAGGTGTCCTTGTTCGTGTTGTGCTTGGCGACCTCGGCCCGCGTGAAAGTCTTGGCTCCTTCGCTCGACATGTTGATCACTTGTTGATTTCTACTGCGCGTTTGATTTTTTACCTTTACGGCAACAAATTAATAGAGCTCAGTGTGACCAGGTAAAAACTTGGGTTTCATCCTAAAAAATCTCAAAAAGTTGCAATATCTCCCTAAATAATCCAACTGCCACTTGGCCTAGAAGCTAAGGCATCGGACTGCCAACCTAAGTTTCATGGGTTCGAATCCCCTTTATTTTTATACCCTTGCAGGGTTTTACAGTTTCAGTCTGAAGTTTGCAACGCAGTGAAGGTAAAGTATATATATTCTTGGTCATTGTATTAACAGCAGAGTCGATCTAGCCTTGTCCGCCTGTCAGTCTTTCTGTCCGTTTCTACGAAAACTAGTCCCTCAGTTTTAAAGGAATCTAAATAAATGCAGGTTGTCTTCTATATACTCTCACTCGTACATACAACAGAGGACAAAAGTATTTTGCCAAAGCTCATAGCAATGTCCCTATATACTACAAAAAGTATACAAAAATATTTTGACCAAACATAATATGTTCCAGAATTAAAATGAATTGCCAAAACATTTAAGAATAAAAAAAAAACTAAGAAATAAACCCTTCTTTCTCATCTATTGCCTTTTGCAAGCGAGGACAAACAAATTTGAGCAAATTCTGAAGCGTTTTAATTGGAATTTCCTTCTAAAGTGCTTTGACTTCACCAAGTCTCTCTTAACGCTTTCTTGTTAACTTTGGATTCCTTTCGGGTTTTAGTAAGCCCGTGCATTCTCGTTGATATTGAAATCGGGGCTTGGGGGAGGCCTATCTAATAGTTATACGTGCAAATTCCTTCAAAAACTTGGTAATTATTTGTACTTTATGAAGTAAATCATTGTCCTGATGCAGGATAAGGAGTTGCCCAAGATAAAGAGTTCGCCGGCAAGCTATGCGTAATCAATCAGGATACGTAATTCATCATGTCATTGAAGGGTACCAAATAACGGATCCAGTTAACGCAAACACATCTCGAAAACATCTTACAGCCGCCTTTATGTGGTGTACTTTCCATTTCTCCATTTTTCGAATATTTTCCAGGATAACACGATCTTGTCTTGACGTATTTTTTCTTGGTCGGCCCTACTTGACTAAATTTCCCAAGAAATTTTTCAATTTATGTTTGAAAATTTAATAGTAAATTGTTTGCTTTATAATTCTTGAGAATGTTCTGAGGCTTTATACCGAAATACTAGCGAATTGCAATTTAGTTTCCATGGGTTTCGCGTAGCGCTCGTTGTGACCCAAATTTAAAGGAAATAATCGTACAAAATAAATGAAAATGAACAAATAAGTTATCTAATTTGGTAGAAGATTAATAAACTAGACTTACAAATGTCAGAAACACTGTTTTTAATGCACAAGAAATAAATGACAACTAAATAAATGTAATTTGTCTACCCAAAAATTCATAATTTTTCACATTATGTGTTATAGCGAAGAATGTAGTTGACTTATCTGGGTCATATTTGACCTTCGCAAAGCTATATACAGTATCGTAAAATGGATCCTGCCATTTTTACAAGTATAGAGGGAACAGCGCTAAAATATTGTTATGGGCTTTGTCAAAATATTGTTGTCCTCTGTTGTATTTTGGTTTATCTAGCCATCCGTCAGCTAATTTCTTTTTTTTTAATTGTACAGTTATGTACTGTTTCTTTTCATAATAGTTAAGTATGTTTACTGCTAAATATTTCCTCTAGGTCGAGGAGGGAAAACCGCTGATCAGGAACGGTGATAGAGCTGAAAAAAAACGAGTTATCGATGTTTGCACAATTGTCATATTTAGCGCTGATTTCGAATTTTCCCGAATAGAGTATCGATAGCTCGATAGTATTTCATTGCCAACTTTTAGGGGCGATTAATTATTTTAGGCGCGAAACATTGTGTTTTTTTAAATTACTGTAAGTAAGCTAGGGCTGGATAGGAAAAAAAAGGAATTTAGTACTTATGATTTATAAGTTATGAATACTACAATACTTTATCCAGTCAAATGAACCAGTTCGGCAGCTACAAAGGAGCACTATTTCTTTCCTTTTTACTTGCGACAACAAAGACTGCGCACGCTCAGATCTCGTATTTACACTTGGACCGTGCCTTTATTTCACATTCGCCAAAGGAGACTTCAAAGTCAAACGTATCCTGCTGTACGCCGTACGGCTGCGGTGCTCCTCCAGAATATTAAAAGCAGTCAAAAGGCATCGCAAGCAAAATTATAGCAAATCGCAGCGCTGCTCAGGCGTTTGAATTAACTAAATAACTATTAAAGTTAACAGTAACAAGTAACAATATTTTGATAGGCAACGGCGGAAGTGTTTTTAATACGCTACGCTTTTAACTTTTTTACAAAGGTAAGTAAGATTGTATTACGCAACTCCCCCCTTGGCGTATGGTGTACGTGCCCAGTTGCCATTTTCTTGGGGGTCAACTTCCTTATTGGGGGTATATACAGCTTTTCCGGCGTCCATTGTGTCCACCTTTCTGATGCGTAATTCGAGCCATCGGATTTAAATGGGGCGTTCGCCGAGATACATACTGCAAATGTTTGATTATCCTTAGCAAGCTGTGTGCTATGTGGTTTAAGTTCTCAATCATGTTGTGGACCCATGGCTGCTCTAGAGTCCGCCGAGTGTAAACACCTCTTATGGGGGGGCCATCCAAAACTCAGTGGAGTGGCCCGTAAATCAATGGGCTTGTTTTTGTGTCTTCACAAGTATCAAAACGTAGGCTTCCCGTGGAGCACGCTCTTATCAGCACCCGGAGATTTGTTTTGGCCAAGAACACCGACCAGGGAATACCTGTTACCAAAGTTTTATGTATCCATCGGATGCATTCAAATCCAGAGCATCCTTGAAGGTTTGGGGTAGGGCAAATATGATTGATGACTCTTGACAGCTTCTAACTGAAATCTGGGTGTGGCGGGCACTAATTTACGTCTCCCGATACGAATTATATATATTTTGCACCCCATTAGAACGCAATCAAGGATTGTAAATTAGTATCACTGGAAAGAACAAGAAAATCAGAGGCGAGGAAAAACAAATACAAAGTCGGCGGCTCAGATCTGCATCGATTGTGATCGAGGCATTAATCGCATTCACACAAAGGGACTAAATATAGCTCGATTCCGATTCCGATTCCCCCTTCCGATCCACCAGTAGAGTTCACTCCGGTTAGTCGCCAGCGATTACAATAAAATTTAATGCCTTATTTCTGCATAATGGGCCGATGTCGACAGTGGTCCACATTTTTTTGGCGCGACAGCCTCATATAGAAATTTGCATTGCCAATCCGTCATTAGACTTGATTGATTCCATCATTAAATACAATTGACTGGAATTGACCAAACGAATATGTTTTCAATTCACAGAGCAGCACCACAGAATAACAAATTAATAAATAAATAATTCAGTAAATATTTGCTCGATTGCTGATCTTTTGATCGTGATGAGGAGATCGGAGATCGGCCATATGCGAGAACTCGCCTTTTAATTGGAGTCCAGCATTTAATTGGAGACAAATATTGTCTTTAATTATGGCTTTCGCGAGTTTCGCTTATCGTATCTTTATGGCACTTTCGCTTTTTCCTTCGCCCAGATGTTCGCCCCACTAAGCTTGGCCCTATATTATATGGTTATCTGAATAAACTTAATACTTAGAGTGTAGAGTCGGGATGGCTCCGAGATAGGAATTTGGACCTTTAGCTAAATATTTTTAATGGTAAAAAAGGTATTAGTGAAAAAAGATACAATTAAAGACCATGATACAATTTTTGTATATATGTACATAAAACTAAATACCATGAATATAAAAAATTAATGAGTTTGCTTTACATATTTAAATAAAGGATTAGGTCCCTTATTTAATGATTAAAATCAGTGACATTTTTCCTGGGTATACAAAACCGTTAAGTTCACACATATCTCCAAGAAATTTATATTTTTAGACCCAAAAAAGATACATTTTCGGCAGGATGCGAATATGAATCTGTAAAATGTAACTGCGTAAATGTGAGAGCGTATTTATAACGTTGTTTATTTATGCGTTGTGGTGAGCGGTAAAACAAAGAACAACAAGAAAGCCGCACGCACAAAGGAGATGCTCATTTCTATCTTTGCTTTTATGCATTTATTCCTCCAGCAGAGAGAGCGAGAAGCTGAAAAGAGCGAGGGTGGAAAGAACGAGGCCGAGAGAGCGTTGCCTTCAGTCAGCTGGCCGCCATGAGACTATCTCTTTCACTCGACCATCAGTCCCTCTCTGTCGCTCACTCACTCGGCCAGTGCGTGATAATCACGCATCGAGCACGTGTACCTGACTTTGGTTTTGTTGTGCTTGTGCTCTCGTCCCCTCCTCCCACTTTTTCCCTGCCCATTGCCATCCAAACATCCACCGTTCCTAGCTTCACAAACAAAAACAACAAGCATTGGCAAACAATTACATAGATACATACAGCTCAGATACAGATACAGCCAAGCTCACATTTACATGCACTGCAGGCACTGGAAATAAACAGTGGAGCTTTGATAATATTAACTTGAAAACTGATTTTAAAATTTTTAACCTAAAATAAAAATTAAATTCTTATTTATAAATAAGGTACAATAAATTAGGCACTTACATTGAATTTAAAATATATTGTGTAAATATTACAAAGTTATCCTTAAAAAGGCTTCACAGTTTTTGTATCTACATATTTGCAAACAAATAGGTTATCCATAAATTGTTTATTTTTCTTTCTGTGCGAGAACGTTTGTTGCATTTCAATGGCATTGATAGCACTTTAGTTTACACAACGATTTTAATTAATCTTCAATAATTCCATTGGAAATTATCTGTAGAACGGCATCTATCTGTTGCCACCCGCCGAGAATCCGACGTGACTAAGAGGGCATCCTCCGAATCTCCCCCACACAAATCCCATAGCATCGCTAGAAAAACAGAATTGTCATCAAAAGTTCTATAACCGATTTGATGGCCGCCTGGCAACGAAATATGAGGGGGTTTCCGTTCTTGGAGAGGGCTTTCGGCTAGCTCTCGAACTTTGTTTTGGCCATAAATCTGTCGCACGCGTTGGCCTAATGCATTTGTTGTTTTTTATTAAATTGTTATGATCGGATCGCTACTAGCTTTCGTTTGTTTTTCTCTCGACAACTGCGTCCTCTGTGTTAATTCGAATGTGTAAACAAAAGATAAACAACAATCTCGTTCTCATGCACAGGCAGAAAATTTAGCGTCGATAAAGAACTAAATATTTAAGAGAAAATATTTTAATAAAATTACTATCAAATGCCATAAATATATTCAAAATGTTTGAAATTCTTGCAAAATTAAAATTCAATATTATAGACTTTCATTTGGAATGCAGCTCAACTAACGTAAACACATAAAATGTACATTTATATTTTCTATTCTTCATTTAAACGGCCTATTTTCAAAATCAAGACACCAGTGGTGACTCATTTATTTTAAGTTTAAAATTGTGTTTTAAAAAGTCGACGTTTCTCAGAAATCTTTCCTACGTTCTTTAAGAGTTTAAAATTCCTTTAAAATCACTGTTTTCTTAAAAGTTACGCGCTTTATTAACTTTTTTATACTTAAGAACAAGTTCATCATACATTTAATCATTATAAAGGTTATTATTTAAAATTTCTATACAAAATATTAAATACATTTATGAACATATTTTATGTATGCGTTCTTTGATAGGTATAAAAAATATTAAATATACAAGGATAAATATAAAAAGTTCTGAGATCGCAAAATATACAAATGCAATCCTATAGATGCATCTATAGGATGCAAATTCGGCCATGCAATTCCTCTCAAGCAAAAACTCATACATATGTAGATACATTCATTTCAAACGTTTCACGCATTCCCTGCGTGCTGTGTATGTGGAAGAGAGATAGCAAGAACTCGTTCCATTTCGTCACCGGCTTTTTTGCTTTTTAGCTGGCGCATCGGCCGAACTCGCCTCAGATGTTCTTTGGAAGTGCGCTGGTCAAGACGTGGAACACAAACCAAAAAAAGTGCAGCTAAAAGAAAAATCTAGTAAACAGTTAAAAAAAAACTACCAAGGCAGAGAAAATAAAGAATAAAAAAAATAAAATAGAAAAGGTGTTGAGAAAAGAGTAACAAAAGACAGCAAAATGCCGGTCGATATATGCAGTCAACAGCACACATTGCTCAGTTCCAGAAGGTAAACTATCAATAGCTTGGATTTTTCCCTTAACGTGATTTTTCCCTTGCCGTAATAGAGTTTTTCAATTAACACATTTGCCGGCTGCAATAAGTGAATATTCTGTCATTCGTGAGAGTGAGATAAAGGTTTAAAATTTAAATGAAATTGAATGTGCATTGATATCTGATTGATTTAACAACTTTGTATTTATTGAAACAAAAAATATATTTAGATAGATTTCATATATTTAAAGGTAACCTGAATTGATTGTGCCTTTATTGCAAAATAAAATGTTTAGTGTTTCGAATTATTAAAAAAAAACCCTTATTAAATCCTATTTTTACTAAACTTTGATAAAAAAGCCTGAACGAAATCCTAAGAGTTCCAAGATTCCTGATTCCCTTGATCCTTCACAGTATCCAATTCTATGTAAAGAATGAAAGTGAAAGTGATGTGTGAATTTCAATCTAGCAATTTCGTCACCATTCCTTATCAATTCGCAATATGCACTAATTGAAACGCCAGACATCAGACCAGACTAATATCAGTTTATCTACTTCCTTTATGACCCATAAAATGCCAGCTTTGGTCGAATTTATTTATCAACCAAATCTAATGTCCGATACTAGAGCTGTTATCTGTTAATTGAAGCTTTTGTCACCTCATTGAGGTGGGAAATGGATGGATCCGCTTCAGGGTGCCGATTGCTGTGTCGAATTCTAATAAATCCAAGCATATTTATTTATGAAAACCCACTTGACCTTTCAGATACTACTGTGTATGAGTATTAAATGAGAGCACTATACAACACACATAGCACTTAATTACGTCACACAAAAAGTTGCTAGAATAATAGAACATTTACATGGAAAAGCTGAATTGTGGCTGGCATTGAAATCAAAGATAATCGTTAGGAGTGTTTGTTCTCATTGTTGTTTATAGGGAAACCAGGCGGAGAATACCAAATAGAACAGGCATATCATGTTGTGGCATTGAAAATATTGAGAAGTACGCAATAAAAGCCAGGAAATAATGTATCAATCAATTCAATGTTTGTTGTTGTCTTTTAAATTATTTAAAAATGTAGTAGTTAAAATAAAATATATTATTTCTTATCCATTATAAATCCTACATACACATAAGACTTAGAATCTCATGAGTTCCCATTTATTTTATTGTATATAGATAAACTATGTATATATCCTTTCCACAACCTCACACAAAGCAAAGTTGATTGACCATTTGCCCATTTATCTATAAACATATTTTTAGCCGGTAATATATAAAATTTCTAATATATATTACGTATTCCTTTGTGCCAATTGCAGCGGAACAACAGATACCTCGTTGTCGTTGAATTCACTATCCCTGAATTCCGCTCTGCCGCCCACGGATCCCGATCATCAACACAATCCACACAACATGAACAAACTGTGCCGTCAAGTGTCAATTGAGTCGCCCGGGCCGGGCGCCAAGAACTGCGTCTTCAACTTCTTTGTGCCCATCGAGGACACGCCGGCTTTGGGCGCCCGCATCAGGATCGTGTGCGCCGGTGCCTGCTATCGCCGCCGCGATCGCTCCAACTCTATAACCAGCATGTCGTCGGTGTCCTCGGAGCTGAGCGACTACTGCCCGTCGGTCAACTCGATGTCCTCGCCCGCTCACCAGGGCATCCGAGAGGGATCCTTCTTCCCCGGCTTTGAAGTGGCCGGCGTGATCGAGTCCCTGGGTTCAGAGATCACGGAGGCCAACAACTGTGGTCTGCGCATTGGTCAGCGCGTCATCGTATATCCGTTTGACGAGACCCCGGCCGGTTATGCCGAGCTCCTGGTGGTGCCAGATCTGAAGCACGTTGTGCCGATTCCCGACAGTCTGCCCATGGAGGTGGCAGCCATGCTCCCAACAGGCGCTCTGCTGGCCATGAATGCCGTCTTCAAGGCCCAAGCGGTAGTCACACAGATCCTCAGCCAGCGGGCTGCCACGGAGCCGAAGCGAAAGTGCAAGATCCTGATTGTCGGCACTGGCGGACTAGCGCTCTGGGCGGTGCGCATTGCTTCCTATCACTTTGCCTCGACTGGTGCCGACAACGTGGACATCACAGTGGCCAGTCTCAGGGACGAGGGCTTCCGCCTGGCCACTGAGATCAAAAAGTGAGTACAGCCAATCAGCCAGCGATTGCCTGAAAATAGAGTCCAGAGTCAATAAATGAACAACAAGTCAGTAATCTTCACACAGAAGCTTGGTCGTAAAACAACAGAGATTAGTCTAGATTTTGGTTGATTTCAAATTTAGATTACAAAACCTCAACTTTGCAAGAGTGTTTTTTATGACAACGCATTTAAAAATATATAGAAAGCCATTCGAAGACAATAAAAGGCTTAGTTTTGGACTAAAAACCGCAAAGATAAAATTAAAATAGATACTTCAAGGCAGACTATGCCTGTTGGCAGAAGTCTTATTTCGTATTTAAATTTCGTATCCGTTTACTAACCGATCCTTTCTTGTTTTCATTTGCAGTGTCAGCGTGGTCCAGTGGAACGAATGCCTGTATGAGCCCCAGCTCATTGAACGCACCAAGGACGTGTGCGGTGGAGCCGTGGATGTGGTTATTGATTTTGGCACAACCTCCAGAAGCCTGCACCGCTCGATGCACTGCCTGTCCAAGGGCGGAGTGGTTCTGATCAGCGACGAGGTGGCCGAGAAGCTGCTGCCCAAGTTCTCGCGGCTGTCCAATGAGTACCAGCAGGAGATTATACCGATCTCGAACGGCACCGCCGAACAGCTGGCGGAACTAGTGGAGCTAGTGGCCAACAAGAAGATTGAGCCGCCGCCACACTCTGTGTTCCCCTGCGAGCAGGCCGCCGAGGTCATCACAAAGCTGTGCAACTCCGAGATACCCGGACGCGCCATTCTCCGCTTCCACGACATTGAGTAGGAGAAGCAGCGACGAGTAGGGGAGTAGATGGCTCCCAATCAAGGCATTAACTCATTCAATATGGATATCTGTTAGTTGTATTCAGAGGACACACACACCCCCGGACAAAACACTGAAACCTGCGACACTCTCGAAGCGGATTCAATTGTGCTTAATTTGTAGCCGGCCATTGTTTTGTAACCTTAATTTTTGGACTGCAGACGACCACCTCCTCGTTTCATTGATTTAGCATTTTAAGCATTTTTAGTATTATGTACATATAGATTGTGATTTATTTTAATTTATAAGCAAACCCACAACCCGGATTCTACTTTGCGATTGCCCAACACACAGTCTGCACAGATCAATCGCCATCACATCACCCACCCATCAGCATATATGCCGGAAACGTTAGATTCGGGCATCGTATTTATGCTTCTTCAATGATTTTTGATTACGTAAAAACCACTCTCAAGCAGAAGCGGATTACAAAATAAATGTTATACATATTATATACAAAATTGTTATGCATGCGATGCAAAATGTTTGATTCGATTGCTTGATGTTTGTACTCATTGCGTACATACGTACCCAACATTATACTCTACTCTTATTCATAAATAAAAACCATAAACTATCAATGTATATGGGGGCTGCTTAAGGATATTAAAGGAAGCAAACTTTAAACGCTCTAAAGCTGTTCTGACAGTTTTATTATTTTAAATGATAAAACGAAGTTAAGTTCAATAAAAATTAGTTTATATTTTAGAAAATAAATATTTCAAATCTAACAGCTTTTAGCAAACAGCGCCGGATCTTCGAACTAGAACTAGTTCGCTTATAGATTTATCGAAAAACTCCCTTCACTACCCTCCGGTTCAGTGTTGCCAAGTTATGACGTCTCATAAAGCTAGCTTTTGTCCAAAAATAAGCCAAAGGAGGCTAAATATAAGAAATAAATTCTAAAAAACATGCTACAACAGAGAGTATTATTATTATTAATTTTCTAATTAATATGTGAAAAAATGAGGCTAGAATTTTTTGAAAAACAGCACAACTTAATAATTTAAAAAATCTAGATCTAGTGGGAAAATATCTAATAGCTTCATAGCTAAAGCACTGTATCCAGACAAAAAACCTTTTGAAGCGGAACAATTTTTGTTCATGGATCGATCCATAATTTGAAATTTATAAAGGACTGCAAGAGACAGAACGAGAGGCATATAGAGGACAAGAAAACACCGGAGAGAGAGGGAGAGGCAAATAGTTCAGAACAGATGTTCGTGAGCCGCCGTTTTAAAGGTCGGTATCCAGACACGAAAGCAATATACTAAAAAAGTGTGTGGCGTTATGAGATTATCGTTCAGAATTTCCAGAGGTAATGCAAAAAAGAATAAAAAATTTAATAAAACAGGCTTTTCTTAACCCTATGCCTCTCGCTCTGTCTCTTGCAGTTCCTTTTTAAATATTTTACATTATGGATCGATCCATGAACAAAAATGCTTAAAAAAATTCTCAAAGTTTCAAGAACAGGAATTACAAAAAAAACTCGACAGCGTTATCTGGGGCAATCTATTATCTAACGAATTAACTTAATTTTTTTTTTGTATTTCGGATGATCCATCACCGAGATTTGATGGGCACGGTAAATCAATTTTTTGCCGAGGCGCGTCCGGAAAATGGCTGCCATTGTCATATTTTAAAATATTTTTTTTGTAAAAAGTTAAAAAGAGATTCTTCAAATATTATACTATATGTACCAGAAGTTAAGTTAATAAATTTTAGCTGTGTCGTCAGAAAAAAAAATTTCAAAAACATGCCTTTTTTCATGCAACTTTTGAGACAGCTAAACGGAACTGATTCCAATTCCACGCCGATTCCGATGCTAGAACTAGCTTATAATAAGCTAAACTGACAACACTGCTTCAGTTCGCGCCAAAATGTGCGCGGCAAGCTGATCGGAAAGAAGAAGAATCTAGAGAGAAGATCTGGAGCAGAAACCCAAATAATATATATGCTGACGTTGGCGACTTGATATTTGAACAGATAAGTAAATTCGCTTCGCGATGGTTAATAAAGAGAACGCCCTCAGTGTGGGCCAGCAGGTGAAGTGGATCGGCAGCCACGACGCGTTCCCTTCGGTGAAGACTCTCGAGCACAAGAACGTCTACTTCTACCAGAAGTGCATCTACGGCCCGCTGACTTTGACGGTGGGCGACTACATACTGGTCTCCAATGCGGACGCCGCCGAGCCTGATACTGTAAATGGCTGCGACGTGGCCCGCATCTTGCACATGTACGAACTGCGCGAGGTGACCGATCGCGAGCCCTGCCGCGCCATAGTACAGTGGTACTCCCGCCCAGAGGCCATTCCGCACGTCCACTTCGACGACGACAGCGTGTCCATTGACTTCGGCTTGGAGGTGGTCGAGGAGCATCGGCCGTACGACAACGACGTCGCCCTAGGCGCCATCTACCGCAAGTGCATCGTCCTGGAGGGCACCTCGCGCAACTCGGCGGAGGAGATCCTCAAAAGCAAGTCGCATAAGCTGAAGACCACGGCCTGCCCCATGTTCGTGAGCCGGTACAAGTTCGTCAAGGTGAAGCGGCGCTATCGCCTGATTCCCCTGGAAATTCACCTGGAGGATCCGGATGCCAAGCCTGTCTCCCGTTCAGAGCGAAAATCGCTGGCTGCTCTGCATGAATCCAAACGTTCAGCATCGGCCCGCAAGGATGCCGCCGCAAAGGAAGAAGCCACCATGCAGAAACGACGACGCGCCTCCATGGCGGCAGCCACTGCGCTGGAGTTCGTCGATGTCAGCTACTTCAACTGCGAGAACAAGGTGTCGCCCATCAAGATCGTTGGCGGACGCAGTGTGGTCCGGTTGTCGGAGAAAAAGAAGAGTTCTGTCCAGGAGGAAATCAATGCCAACTATTTGCCGGCATCACCGCTCACAGAGAAGAACGCCAAGGTGGAAACGCCCAAATCTCGGGCCTCGGCCGCACGCCGCAACCTCAATCTCAGCCTGGACCGAGGTGCGGACAGCACGGCTGATTCCGATTGCCTGAATTACTCCATTGTCCAGCAGACGCCAGATCCAAAGACGCCCTCTAACGACATGAAGATCAAGCTACGCCTTTCGGAACGAAGGCGTTCAGTTCGGCTCGCCTCCATAGACCACGATCCGCTGGAAATCGTGGACGAGACCAAAGAAACTTCGAGCTCACGCAAGCGTTTGGGCGTAACCACTGGCGATATTTACCACACACCCACCAAGAAGTCTAAGGAGCTGCTAGTGGGCACTGACTTGACGCCTTCAACGCGTCGTAAGAGTATCCTGAAGTCGGCTACCAGTCGGCTTGCTGAGGGCACTCCCAGGCGCAGCATTCATCTCTCCAACATTGTGGAACAGCGTGTGTTCAAGGACGATGACATTATATCCACCCCGAAAAGGGGACGCTCAAAGAAGAGCATCGAGGATGAGGATGAGGACTACACGCCAAAGAAGTCTGTACAAAAAACACCAACGCGATCGCGCCGCGTGAGCACCACCACCAAACCAGCGACGACTCCCAGCAAAGGGACTACTACCACTACAACCACTGCAGCTGCTCCCATGACGCCCTCGCAGAAGATGAAGAAGATAAGGGCCGGAGAGCTGAGTCCCGGCATGCAGCAGCGCACAGATCGTCCGGTGAAGGATTCCAGCAAATCGCAACTTCAGTTGGCACGCGAACAGCTGCACGTGTCTGTGGTGCCAAAGAGCCTGCCCTGCCGCGAGCGAGAGTTCGAGAACATTTACGCCTTCCTAGAGGGAAAGATCCAGGACCAGTGTGGCGGCTGTATGTACGTGTCGGGAGTGCCCGGCACCGGCAAAACGGCCACAGTGACAGGAGTTATTCGCACCCTGCAGCGTCTGTCCAAGCAAAACGAGCTGCCCGCCTTCGAGTTCCTGGAGATCAATGGTATGCGTTTGACAGAGCCTCGACAGGCCTACGTCCAAATATACAAGCAACTAACGGGCAAGACCGTTTCCTGGGAGCACGCCCACTCCCTGCTGGAGAAGCGCTTTACCACGCCGGCGCCTCGAAGAGTTACCACTGTGCTGCTGGTCGATGAGCTGGACATTCTGTGCAACCGGCGTCAGGACGTGGTGTACAATCTGCTCGATTGGCCCACCAAGTCGGCGGCCAAGCTGGTGGTCGTCACCATTGCCAACACCATGGATTTGCCTGAACGCCTGCTAATGGGTAAGCTTAAATTTTATTTCAATTTGAATGATTTTTACTAAGATTTTGCGTTCTTTTTATTTCACAGGCAAGGTCACCTCTCGACTAGGACTCACCCGCCTCACCTTCCAGCCGTATACACACAAGCAGCTGCAGGAGATTGTCACCGCTCGCTTGGGAGGCTCGGAGGCGTTTAAGGGTGAGGCTGTGCAGCTAGTGGCCCGCAAGGTGGCCGCCGTCTCTGGCGATGCTCGCCGTGCCCTCGACATTTGTCGCCGAGCAACGGAAATAGCCGATACGGCGTTGGTCAAGTGCGTGACCATGCTGCATGTTCAGCAGGCCCTGGCCGAGATGATAGCCAGTGCCAAGGTGCAGGCCATTAAAAATTGCTCCCGACTGGAGCAGATCTTTCTGCAGGCGGTGGCAGCGGAGGTCACACGCACCGGCGTCGAAGAGACCACCTTTATGGGTGTTTATACACAGGTCGAGACAATAGCTGCGTTTATGGGCGTGACCCTCCCAGCACCAGGACGTGCTCTTCGGCTGTGTGCCAAGCTGGGCGCCGAGCGTCTCATCATTAGTGAACACTCACGCAACGATCTATTCCAAAAGATCCTGCTCAATGTCAGCGCTGACGACATACACTACGCCCTCCGTGTGGGCGAGGTGAACTGAAATTATTCTGTGGACAAATCTAAATAGGGTTTTAAGTTTGATTTTGATTATTTACGTTTGAAAAAATATTATTTTTAAGTTGGTAGTTAATTCATCTCAAGTATTCATTGTCTAGGCTTATTTAACACTCAAATTGAATTCACCACGACTCCCTGTTTGTAGCTCGATCGATCAATTTTGATATATTGTATTAGTCTTAAGCGTTCTTAAATTAATTCCTATTTTAAGCGTCATTTTTAAACAATTTAAAGTACAAACTTGTTACTAAAAACACCAAATAGAACACCAGAACAGTGTAACAGTCGTACAGAGCCTTTGGCGAAAAGACGGAATAGATGAAGAGGTGATAGCGAAAGCCAACCATCAGGCAGAGGTAGAAGGCCGCCGGCAGCATGACGAGTGCAGCGTAAAGCGGAGCTATTAACGAGTCAGCGGCAATGGAGTATGGTGGCTGGAGCTGCATGATTCCCACACTACGCAGATCCGAGCGTAGAGTGTGGACAATCAAATAGAGGAATGCGTGTATCTCCGCACCGTACGTGTTCAGGGTGACGAAGAGGCCCACGACGACGGGGTTGTAACTGGTCTGACCTATGTATCCGGGGGTCAGGTCAATAGTGGACAGGCTGTTAGAGTTGCCCTGGTAGAAATAAAACATTCTGGCCAAGAATATTGTCATGATGATCTTGTACATGTGCACCAAGCGCACCGAAAACTTGCGGGCGCTGGTCCCAAAGACATCGCACAGCTTGTAGGTTTGCTGCAAGGCCACAAGAAGCACAGGTAGCAGTAGGATGTTCTGCACCTTTTGCAGAAGAGCGGCCAGTATCAGAGAGCTTGTCAGGTTTGTCTGGAGCAGCTGCAGTAACACGCTTCTCGTGCCAATGGTCGGATTTGTTTGAGGCAAGGCTTCCCGATAGCCCAGCCCCAGGACCAGTGCCAGGCAGCACCAAAAGATCACCAGCGTGGGCACCATTAATTTGGAGGCCAGATACGGTGCCAGTTCGATGAAGTGCACCTGGCCGTTGAGCCCGCGAAAGCAGTAGACCATACACAGAGCCGCTCCACTGGCTACCGACTGCAACCAGCTGGCACTTTGGCGATGCAGGCGGGCCCACAATAGCAGCAGTGAGAATATCATGATGGTGCTCCGGATGGCCTGCAGTCGGTGGATGTAGCGCATGAGAATGAGGAGCATAAGCATCACAAACACCTTCCGCATTTGCCAAAGGCACGTCGAGGCAATAGTGTACAAATGCCGTCCGTCTAACTCCACATTGGTCTTGGTGATGCGTCGACGCAGGGTCCTAAAAGCTGTCAGCAGGATAAGCGTGTTGCCCAGGTAATACCACGTCTTGTATTCGAACTCAATGAACGAGGAGGAGCCTAGTGTCAATGTCCGAATAGCGAAACAGGCGAGCAAAGGGAGCGGTAGTGGAATGGACAGCTTCAGGCGACGCGTATATATTGGTGGCAAGGCAATTTTGAGTAGCGCCTGCGCCACATCGATTGTCAGATAAACGGAGATGGCCAGTGGAATCAATAGCATGAAGCTTTGTAGCCAGGAGCTGGTCCGGATAATGTCCAACGCATGACTAGTCATGTTAACGAGAATAGCTGCAATCACGGAAACAACCAGCTGACCCACGTTCAAGCTGTCCAGGTGGAGCTGTTCGGTCAAATCCAGGTACAACACGCTGATCACCAAGTGCAGGGTTGCCTAATTGAGAGTGGGAGTTATTTTATCAGGATGAATCTAGGACAGTTAGTCTAGAATACTCACCGCTGTGGTCAAAGTGAGACCCAGGGCTATAAAGCCGTAGTCAAATTTCACCAATGACTCGGAGAGCAAGCCGGAAAGCTCGCGTGCAACTCGCATGTAATTGAGCTTGGCATTATGATACAGCACCTGGCTAGCTCCACTTCCGTCTCCATCTCTCATATGAAAGAGCAGCTTCTTGTGCACCAATGTGGCATTCTGATACCAGGTGTAGTAATCTACAAGAGCCATTAATATATATCAAGAAATACTAAGAGAAATCCTCGTATGCTCACCACTCCATTGGACCCTATCGTGGCCGAACTTCACCCGCGCCTTGTTGAGCAGGTGATGGGCATTGTAGAAGTAGGCGTACAACTGGTGCTCCAGGGACAGCGATTGCAGCATCTCGGGTATCAGGCTGCCGATAGACAGCGTAGGTATTTCCACAGACAGTAGTACGGACAGAGTGGGAGCGAGGTCGATTTGATTGTAGGTCTTTGGTCTGGATCTGAAGACATAATTAAATTGATTAAATCCTTTGATTAGAACTTTGAAGCGCTTACGTGGCCTTGCTGCAGTTCTTTGAGTAGAGATAAAGCGGTACCAGAGTTTCGGCCGGCGTATTGCCGCCATGTCCTCCACCATCGGCCATGCCATGATCACCAGTTAGCATCAGCAGATAGTTGGGAATGTTCTACATTAAAAATAAAGTGTTATTTGTGTATATTTTAGATATTTAAGGGGCTTAGCCCACCTTATGCTCCAATATCTTCTGCACCGCCTCATCCATTTCCTTTAGCTTGAGGGTAATCCTTGGGCTGGCATTTCCCTCAACATGACCAATGTGGTCCAGTCCCAGATAGTGCAGAATCAGAAGCGACCAGTCGTTCTTGTCCAGTTCGGATTCCAGTACTTTAGTCACATTTCTGTCGCCTTCGTAGAAATCGTTGACATAAAACGAATCGTTGTTCTCCGCCCGGCGCGTAAACTCGCTGGGAAAGAGCTTAACCCAGGTGTGGTCTCCGGCGAAAGACACCACTCGATTCCGCTGCTTCAAGCGGTGAAGCAACGAGTCGTCCACCTGCTCCGTGTGCCCCACGTTGAGGGCTATATCGATAAAGTTGGATAGGGTTCCAGTGGTAATACTCTTTAGGCGTGGCATCGTCACCGTCGGTATGTCCACATGAAGGGTGAGCTTTTCGCAGGCCCTGGAATGTGCCACCGGCATGGACGTGGCATCGGGAAAGTCGTCGCGCAGTGCGTCGACCAGGAACAGTATAAAGGAATCGTAGGCAGGCGGTGGTGGCTCCAATCTGCAGAAGGGTGACAGACCTTATCAGACCGTTATCTCGCGCAATTCATCAATAAAACTCACTTTACGCCGTGCAATGTGGTCGGCCGGGCCTCCGGTACCGTGCTGTCCTTCTCCGCCGCCGAGTAGGAGGCCGGAAAGAAGCCGATCAGGAAGAGCACGGCTCCGAGGAGGAACAGGCTAAGCATGCCGAGGGTGTAAACCAGGCGGCTCTTGTGCTGCTCCATATTTTTGTTTTCATTTCTTTGAGCGCCCTGCTCCTAGAGGTGGGATACTACTAGTGTCATAGGTACGTCGCTGGCACTATCGATATATCGAATTTTTGCCTTTCTGAGCCACAATCGATAGTTTTTTGATACTGATATCCCTGCCCGCTGAGCTTGGAACATCCAAAAAGGCCTACGCTATCTGCTGGTGCACCTCCAGACGATCCCATTCCTGCTGCATGGAGTTGTTCTGCTCGATAAGATCCTTGGTCAGGGCCTTGGTAAAAGGGCGGTTTCTGTTTTATTAGCGTTTGAAAAGTGCCAAAATTGGCTATTTTTCGTACTTTGAACGCGATTTCCTCAAAATTGGTACGTGATGGAAAATTTTCGGTTTCGAACTAGCAATATACAGACCGAGATCTTTCTCAATCTGCAGGTTTTATTCCCCGTAAATTTTCTTGTTGGCCTGAATGTTATGTTCCTTGATCAGGTTTGGGTTCTTTTTATTTTACATAATTAATATAATTAATTAAATGATTAGGTGTTATAGTTTCTGGGGATTATTTATGAAGAATTATGAGAATGTGAGAAGAATGAGGGATTGTATTAAACACTCTCTGAAACTCCTGTGGGGCACAGCTCCTTATCTCTGGACCCTGGAGAATGTAACCCGAATTGCGGGTAATTCGGCAGCGACTGTTGTAGAACAGCTTCTTATTCTGGCGGTATCTGTTGCTAGCTATTCCCTGCAGGTTGGCATCATAGCCGCATTTCTCCTTCGTCGTCTTCATCTGAAAGTTTAGATTGGCCGCTTGGCGATTGGCAACATGGCGAACATGCATGAAAGTAAAGAAAAGGTTAGACAACGAACAAACATAATTTAAGAGCCGATACTCACCTCCTGGGTTTTTGCCTGAAGGCGTAGAAAGGACCACCACCCTCCTCGTAGCTGCTAACTGCTCTGTCCTCCAAGGCGATCTGGAAGGCTTGAGTTCAACTTATAGTGGGAGAGTATCAGAAAAATTAAATAAGATATATGTGCATACATATAAAATACAGACCATCTTTATGAGCTGATGCTGCAAACGTCGCCAATACAGCCAAAAGCCGGAAATAGAATGTATTAGTCGCGTCTTCAAAAGCTGTAACATTCCATCCCCCGAACACCATGATCTTCCTCTTCCATCCTTCCATAGCCATTTCCACCTTCGCCTGCCCTCTCTACATGGTCGTTATTACAAAATATAAATCTAAAACTATGGGCTTCAGGCAAAAGGGAATAATACTTATGAATCACTTTGAACATGTTATCTACCGCTGTAGCAATTACTGCAGCATACCTTTGTGAAGGGTTTTTACTGTTTTCCAGCAATGCGTTTGGGAAAATTCTTTGATACGAAGATCCCTCAAACACATGCTGGTACAGACGTTGCAAAACAATGGCCGTATCATTGGATATTTAAACAATGTTTAAAATTCCAAAGACAGGCCTGAAAAGCCTGTAATTAATTATATTATTGTCTGCAATTATTGCCAAACGAAAACGGCAGAAATCGCGTTTTTGTAGGAAGTTTATTACATATTGCCGTCTGTGAATTCCTATAGTCAAGAATAACGATTTGGAAATAGTTTCCATCGTGAGACGACAGCACAAAAGTAGCGTATTTGGTTTTTTTGGCGGTCAGCTAAAAGTAAGAATCATTTGTAGTCGACTCTCACTGGTTGACACAGATCACGGAATCAATAACAGTAAGACAATATGTACAATGTACATATACATATGTGACCTAGATTTTGAAAGATGTATACTTTCCTAGCTTCGAGATATTTAGATTTTTGTATTTAAAAGGTTTTAAAAATTGTTTTTGTATTATAATTTAAATTTTTTATATGATTATTCGACTGCAAAGTAGTGGCAATAAACAAGTATTTATTATGGTTGAGGAATTTATAACCAATTTCTTAAGAAACTGTGCTTTTTAATAGTTTAAATGACTTATACCCCAGGGATGTGGAACACACAGTCGATGCGCATCACAGGCTGCGGAGGCGCATGCAACGGGAGTCGTTCAATCAGCGGTCAAGGAGCTGGCTAAACGCGTACCCTGCGTTCCGCCACTTGGTGAACTGGTGTCTACAACGAACCCCTCCGACCGGCCAACGCTGGACGATATTCTTGATAGCGAGTGGCTGCAATATGGCCTCAATGATCCCGACGTCGATATTATTGTGCCAGCGGAGGAGTAGGAGGTGGTCGATCTCAGTGAGGACAGAATGTACTTCAGCACTTCAGCTGTGCAGAGCCCACCCAAATCTAGCTCCGCGTTCGACAAGTCAATGGAGGTGGAGGAGCCTTTGGCGAATGGCGCAACTAAAGCGGCAATTCCTGCTCCGATATCGGACAACGAGGACGTGGTGGTGCACGAACGCCTTGACCCAGAATTTGACGGCCTTCAGGTCTTTTATGGCTTTGCGGAGGATCATTTGGGCGATCTCAGCGAGGACACATAGAGAGAACATATTGCTACTAAGATTGCTCTCTACATTCTATAGGCTAATTTATTCGATCTCCTCCGCTGTCCCTTTCCGTACCAGAAATAAACTAATAAATATCTCGTCACTTAATTAAGCTGCTCTCATACATCATAAATCATAAAATCATTAATAGTTAGGTCGTAAAAAATGATATATTTAAGAAAATTGTATATATGTATATGAAAAATGTAAAGGATCTGTGAGTTATGTTATTCTTATAAATATTAGATTACTTTTAAAAAATTTGTTATAATGAAACTAACAAGGTATAAACGCTAAAAAGTTTGTAAAATCTCATTCATTTTCTAAATAATCTAGGAATATGTTTTAAAGGCGGGGAATTTCAGAGATAATCGTCTAACAATGACGACATTTAATTTATATTGTATATATATTACCATCAACAAGTAAAAAGCTAAAATAATGTGCAAATGCAGCGTTTCGATTTTCTTATTGAATTTTATTTAAGTTTTACATTCAATTATTTTAATTACAAGCATTAAATTTTAACCTTATATAATAAACCTTATTGTAAAACAAAAAAAGAAATTATAATAAAACTTATGTGTATAGTATTAGTTTTAATTGTTATCATTTTTACCAGAAATTAAATTAAATTAAATTTGGAATTCAAAATCATTATAATTGTCTTTGCTATAAAAATTGTCAAAATAAGCTAAAAGAGGCTAAATATAAAAATAAATGGAAAAAAATGCTATGCCCAAAAGATTTTATGATTATTAATTTTTAAATAAATATAAAAAACAATTAGGACAGATTTTCTTAAAAAAAACACAATTTAAAAATTAAAAAACGCTAGATCTGGTGAGAAAATATCTAATAGCTACAAAGCTAGGGCCGCGACATCTCCAAATTCCAGCAAGCAGATCGTATTTGCATTAAGCAGATCGTCTTTGCAGTAAGCTGTTTATGTTTGGAACAAGCAGTACCAATAATTAAAAGAAAGATTA
The DNA here is from genome assembly GCA_008042515.1 of Drosophila truncata. NCBI lineage: Eukaryota > Metazoa > Arthropoda > Insecta > Diptera > Drosophilidae > Drosophila > Drosophila truncata. The sequence continues at coordinate 12,627 of VNJQ01001277.1, read as the reverse complement.
GTGTGACCAACAAGGAATATAAAAAACTAATTTAAAAATACCACAAGAATATTTATGAATTTTTGGAATAGTATCAACAGCCCCACTTTTTAAACGTTACGTTATGCCAGTGGTGAGTTGAGTTCTCAAATAAGCTAGATTGAGGAAAAAACTTAAAGTTAACGAAAAATAGCTACAAAAAACACAACAATACTATTATTATATTTTTTTTTTTAATTAATTTGAATGTTTAAGACCCATTTACAAAGTATTTAATTGTAGCGAAATTTCGTTCTCATGATGCCTCCGTCAACCAAGGCAAGAGCATTATTTGTCAAAAACGGAAGTGACTGCTTACTGTGTTTAGCCTTAAAATGAATCTTTTTTCCCAATTTAATAATGTTAAATAATTTATGTTGGATATAGCTTAAATATGAAAATATTTTAATAAAATTAAATCATTTTATTAAAATCCGCAAATCCGCAATATTATTATTGTCTTGAATTTTTTTATAAAACAAATAAGAATTATAACAAATAGTGACATACTAACTCCATTTGGCTACAATATGCTAGATGAATAGTAAAATAAGCTATTTTTAAAGCTATAAGCTAGTAGCAAGATTCACAATTTTTCCATTTTTAAAATGCTAGAACTAGCTTGAAATAAGCTAAACTGGCAACACTAAGTGTAAATAATGTAAGGCAAATGCAATATTGTAAAAGCAACAAGCTGCGGCCACAATAACCCAAGTGTAATATATTTAAGCTCGGTTGGTGCGGCAGAAAAGCGACGGACATAGCCCAGCTTGGGGCCAGGGAAACGCAGCACACGCACACACCTGGGGCGCACACTTTGCTGCTGTTGCACACACATATAGACGGGTATTTTTCGTCTACGTTTCAATTCGATTTTCGGAAATTTCACCTTCGCGTTGCTGTTTTTCGGCTATTTCAAACTTGTTTTCAGCTGTGTCTTTCCCGAAGAGTGCCCCCGCCCCCAATCGCTGCCCGCAGCCCCGCTCTGTTGGCAGCCGCTCACTTTTTAATTTGCTTACGTATTACGTGTGGCGGTGTGCGTGTGCGCTCGCGGTTGTATTTCATGAAAATTAGTGCCAATTTGCAGTGAGACGAAATGTAAAGGCAGAAGCTGGCATAATTTTCCGCACATTCAACCTCTGATTTCCCGTTTTTCCCTCGGATCAGCTGTAATTTGCATAAAGAAATCGCCACCCCCCCCCCCCCCCCCCCCCCCCCCCCCCCCCCCCC
>VNJQ01001277.1:0-11362 GCA_008042515.1 Drosophila truncata | reverse complement strand
GGCCATCTCGCTCGCTCCTGGGCACGTGTGCCTGTATGCGTGTGAAATGCTTTCCGCTCGCTAAAAATAACGCCCGTGGATCGGTTGATATGCGTGAATAATGGTGAAAAACGCACTTAAAGCGTAGTTCTCGAATGTGTGTCAAAGAGCAGCAGGTGCAAGTGCAGTGTTATAAAGCGCAGCACTTCTGCCAGCGTGTGTGTCGCAAACATATGGCAAAAAGTCGGGCTTGATAAAAAAATATAAATATTTGTTGCATTCTCCGCAGAAAACAGTAATATCGCTCAATGCCAGAATGACATAGAGAGTGGTAGGAGAACCACGAAAAACCAAGGCGAAAAACCACATCCAATGACAAATGTGACCACGGAAACACATCAGCCGCCCTGAGGAAGAAGAGGAACGTCTCCAAAGGTCAACCCAGCACCCTGCACCCGGCCCCGCCCCCTCCTCCGTTTGTTATTCATTTTTTTCGTTAGTTTCCCTCCGTTCGCGAGCGTGTTTCCTTTGGGCGTGCAATACTTTTTGCCAAAAGTCTTGCCACCGTCCAAAATCGCGAAGCACGTCGAACGAGTACGGCCGTAAAAATTCCCAAGTCCGTGGGCACCAAGCTGCAGCGTCTCAAGGCCAAGGCGGCTGCGAGTCAACACTACGGCAGCAGCAGTTATCGCAAGTCGGGCGGCAGCAACAGGAGCACCGAGGGCGGCGAGAAGAGTTTCGGGACACAAGGCGGCTACGACTATCAACGCGGTGGCGCTGCCGAGGAGCGTAACTTTGCTGCGACGACGGCGCTGGCGGACGTGGCCGAGAAGTCATATCAATATAGCAGCGGCAACAGCAGCAGCAGCAACCACAACAACAACAACAACAACAATTATCAAAAGTCAAACCACACCAGTGCCAATTACAACCACAACAACTATAACCACCCAAAAAGCGCCACCAACCTGCCTTATCAGCCTCAGAGCAACCACAGCATTAATAACAACAACAACAACAGTACGATGAAGATGACCAAACAGAAGAATTCGCTGGCGGAGCGCCTCAATATCGGCGATGAGGTGCGGGAACTTAAGCTGGGCTCCACCTTCAGGAACACCTCAACATCCTTCCATACCATCAAATGTAAGTGTCGCCTGGCAGGGACTCGGCTCCCCTCCCCATTCAGCCAGAACTGACCCACAAATGTGTTCGTGTTGCAGATGACTTCAAGCCAGCGAGTGTGGATACCAGCCGCATGGCATCTGTGGACGTTGGCTCCAACAATCAAGTTACTGTTATCGTGCCAAATTCTGGTGAGTGCAACGGTTTATCCGCTAGATATATTAGCTTCCGGGTTCGGATACTTATTTTGAGATTCAGCACAAAGCTAACAGTTCTGATTTCGCTAACTGGGGCCAAAACGAAGAGATGGTCAATTAAGATTTGTAACGAAAAAGTGCAAATGGCTGTTAGTTTAAAGCAGGTGTTTTTAAAATCAAAATTTCAAGTTCTCTGCATTTGACGTACAAGAAGCTTTTATTGCTTTGTTTCCCGTATTGTTAATGTGCTCAAAAAACTTGGAGTGTAAGTCTTTAAGCCCGTTTTAAACCTCAGATAAAGTGCCTTCTAAGACATCTTGGTTGTCTACTTCAAGAGCTAACATTAACAGGGACTTTCATACTTCTTTTAAGCCTTTTTCTGGTTCTGATTTTGACAAACTGACGAAGAAGATAAAGCATTGCAGTTGTTTTGTGTAGAGTTTGTTGTGAAACCTTGCATCTTACGGGACAATTATGTTTATAATATCGAATAAATTATAGGAGTTATCTTGTTAGGTCGGAGATCTATGATGGACTGGTTCTTGGTTGGTAAATTACATGTGAATGATTTGGTGATTCTCTTAAAAGCAAAACATCTGCAGCACCACCTCATATTCTTCTAAATTATAATATTAAATGATAGAAAATCTAAACATTCAAAAATTTATCCGTTGTTTTCTTGTAATAAAATGTACTTATTAACTACAGGTTGTTATTGAGTCTCCTGAATTAATTATTAATTATCTGCGCCAGACATTTCTCAATTTGGCTATTGTGTAGTCCCATTCCAACTTATACACAAAAAATTTGGTTTAGTCTCACAAGCACGACGCTAATACTCTTTATCCAACCCTGTTTTTTTAGACAGTCGCACAAGCTAATAAAATAGGCAGGGAAATCGGATAAGTTATTGTCGTTTCTCGAACACGCAACCTTAAACTGTATTCAAATTGAGGCAAAACCAATCGATTTCGACTTTAAGTTTCGTAAATTAACTTCAAGAAAGCAATCGTCTGTCAGATGTTTAGATAAACCCTTTCGTTAATGTATACTACCCTTTTGGTATGACTTATCCGAAGTGTATCACCCTAACTTATCACAAAAGCAAGTGGAAATAGAATATTTTAACAGAATATTGATCTTTACCTATTATCGATCAGCTTGAATGGCTGTTTGATGTCATAATTTGAATGCATTATGTGCTAGGAGTCAGTGGCAGAGCCTGCTCGTAGAAACAAATTAATGGTTAGCCAGCCCTGTGTCTTATTTCGTTTGAACAAAGGCCGCAGACGCGTGGCGAGAAGTGGAGAGGGTACGCCAGCGATGGAATGAAACCAAATTACATCAAGTCAGGCAAAATGCAGCCAAGCGTTCAAGTTTTTTTCCTCGCTTTTTCATACTCGTATTATTTCGCTACGCTCTTTGTGGCCAGACTCGTCTGTGGGCTGTCGGCTGTGGTTGCTGTTGTTTGGACCTCATTGCGGCCGACTTGCCTTGTGTAACGCTCTGCTGATTGCGAGCGACGAGTCGCCAAAGAGTTTGGCGCTGGCGACGACAATAACAGTGGCATTTGGTCAAGTGTGGCTCTGGAAGTGGAAGTGCGGTAACTACCCGATCTCTCCCTATCTCAGTCCCTGTTCAAATCGAACGGGTGCAGCCGAATGTGCACTGGACTAGTTTTCTGTTGAGCATCGCATTCACAGCCAAACATTCCATTCGACCTCCCGATTATCTGCAGAAATTTAATGCACTTGTATCAGAATATAAACATATTTTGTTTGGGCAGTTGCCTCCAAATGAATAGCACCTGCAATTAATCAGACGCTTTTGGAGACTGTAACTTTTATAAATTATATTTTAAAACCCTAATTTGTATAGGCTTTAAAGAATCACTTCGATGATATTTTGGAGAAATTATATAAATAGCAAGAGGAAATTGTAGCTTAGGGAGGTCGAGGAATGCATACCCATGCAGCTTCCAATTAAATTGAATCCATTTAATCGATCCAAATCTCTTACATTATAACATTTATAAATAAAAAACACTTAAGTCCTGCTCATTTTTATAACTCCTCGCTAATCAAATTTTTGGCTTTGGAGGGGAAACTTTTTAATTTTTTATCCAATTACGGCCCTTGTTTACCCCTTCGAGAAACAAAACCAAAACCCCTTTGAGGTCCTCAGGCGTGCACTTGTTCACATGACGAAGGATACTAAATGAGTTTCTATCCCGTTGGCAGATTCGCATCAGTGATTCTACCAGGTTCTCCTCTTCTTTCGGCACTTTTTCATCAATTTTTTTTGATTTTATATAGATATCTAAGGACGCGTAGATTTTTTTAACTCCGTCTCTTTCTCCAACGACCTTCGTAAGTGCTTCTTCCAAGGGTCGAAATATATTTAAGATAGGGAGTTGCAAGAAGGCCGTGGCATTTACCAGGACCACAGCTGTAAGATATTAAAAATCTTGTAAGAATCGCTAAGGTGAGCCGAGATAAGCTCACCGAAAATTCCCAAGTGCATATATGTTAGTTTCTTCATCGTTGAAGGAAATGAAGATTTCAAGGGTGGTGTCGGGCATGACTGTCAATATTAGACATGGCGATTTGGATCTAAAATCAATTTATTCCAACCGACATGAATTTTCAGGTAATTATTCACATTAACTGACCCCGTAACATTTAGTCAACTGCATTTAAATGCCCCCTTTGCTTTCTTTGGAAAAGGGGGTTTTGGCAAAGTGTAATTACTAGCACAGTTAAAGTCAAATTCAATGTGTATGCTATAGTAGTTAAAGCGGTCTAATTTACACACAGAAAATTTTTCTAAAATAAAAACTGTGAGATATGCGATACTAAAACTTTGCATTAAGTAAATACATTTATGATTTTTCTCATAAATTTGTATATAATATGTATTTGACAAGAAGAAAATATAATTTTGTTCAATTTAGTTTGTTTTCGAATTCATGAAATGCTGATTATGTACACTTCGAATTTATGAAACAATTGTGGAAATTCGATGTTTCAGTTTCCTTCTTCATAATTTGTGAAAGTTCTTAAATTTGACGATAATTCCTTCGTTCAGAATCATTACTTACCAGCGCTTAATCTTTTTATAGGAGGTGTGCAATATGGGAATACTTGTTCCAACGTATGTAAAGGTGTGAAGGTATAATCATTTCGTCTAGAGTTGGCCTAAATAGACGGAGTTGACGACCGCTTTTTTAAAAGAATGTACAAAATTTTTTCAAAGGACATGGTTTCTGTTATTATTCCATATATATACATTATCTAAAGCGATGTATGATTTATGGTTTGGGGTGGAAATTCCTAACGTTTTATGGCATTATAACTCCTAAGATATACATATGTCTCAGTTTTGACTTCATTTAAAAGGCTCACGTGCTTGTTGTGACTTTAGCTGAACTCCGCTGCCAACCAGTTTTTCAGGAATTCTACAATTTTGGATGACTAATGCTAACTTGATTGCGCTTCCGTTGCAGAAAGTTCCGGTGTGCCTCATACAGTTTATAAGGGTAATCAGAGAGAGTATGCCAAGGAGTGCTTGATGATCTACGACAAGGAGACGGGTGCTATCACAATAGAGAAGCTGAATCACAACATTCAAGTGAAGAAGACGAGGTGAGTGCGCCAAAATTGCGATTTAAGAGCAGTGAGTAGCTTCATTTATTTTTTACAGGAGCGAGGTTACAAACAAGCCAGTTCTTCTGCCAGTTCAGAATGCGAGCATAAATGTGGCCCAGGGTCAGGGTTTGCATCAGGCCCAGGCTCAGGGCACCAACGGTTCTGGAATGGCCCCGGCTCCTGGGCAAGGATCGGTATCGGCTAGTAAATTAGAGAACAGTACCATGCGGATTACATCAAAGACAAAGGTTTCAACGGGCAGTCGCAGGAATAATATAAGTGAGTGAAGGCGATTAAAGCGATTAAAGAAAAAAGAAATATATATATATTTAAATTTAAATTTAAATGTAATGCTAATGATATTTGATGAAATTTTAAAAGAATAATGTGTTACTAATGATAATTTTACGATCATTTTAGTTGACTTTAAGCCGCGAAATTCGCCCATGCAGCAGAGCTCACCATCGCGTCCAGTGGCCATCCATCGCAGTCCCCAATCCGCTCCAGCGTAGGTTTTTAACCTTATGCAGCTTGGCATTCGAATTAAATCCACCGTTTCGTTTTAGTTGGGATGCAAATAATGCACAGCAGACATTGCCCAGCATCCCTATGATCACGGACGATGATGACTTTGGGTTGAGAGCTGCCCTCCATAACGGCGGACAGGCAAATACATCAGGCTCATCGACTGGGTCGGTGGGGAGTCAACCCGAGTACGGATCCATGACGTCCAAGCAGCGACAGGCCCCTCAGCATAGCCAAGCCAAGCGTCAGCAGATGCATCAGCGCTCCAGTCCGCCAATGGCTCAGCACCAGCAGCCATCCAGCTACGGTCGCGGGTACAATAACAGCAACAACCAATACGCACAACATCAGCACCAGCAGCAACATCAACAGCAGAACATGCAGCAGCAACCACAACGCCATTCTCCACAGCAGCAGCATCAACACCATCAACTGCAGCAGCAGCGTGCTCCGGCCTTTGGTCATGGCAACAGTATGCCAATGGACTTTGACTCAGCCAGAGAGCATGAACTGAGCTCGCAATCAGTGGCGCAAGCGGCTGCTGCTCTGGAACAGGTAGGTTGCACGACTCTTTCTGATCGGGGCTATGCTTAGCAGGGCTATTGATTTTTTCAGCAAATCGGCGGCGCATTAAGTGCATCCAGCTCCAGCTCTGAATCTGACTCTAGCGACAGTGACAGTGGCAGTGACTCCGATGACAGCACCGATGATGATCGCCCAATGGATAGTCAGCAGCAGCAGCAGCAAGCTATGCAACGTCATCAGCAGCAGTCTCAGCAGCACCTAAACCAGCTGCCCAACCTAGGCCTAGGCTCCATATCACCATCCTACAGCAATAGTCATCATCAGCAGCAGCAGCCGCCGCATCATCACAGGCAGCAAATGCAGCAGCAGCAGCAACAACAGCAACAGCAGAAGCAACAGTCCGGCATTTATGCATCCAACGGTGGCTTTCCAAACGACTTGCTGCAAAACGATCTGCAGTTGTCCTCAAATTCGTCCGAAGATGAGGACGATTAGCTGGGCGAGTTTTTACATAATTCAATAATTTCACAAATGTAACGGTAACAACAATTATTGATATTCTGTCTATATGCATGTAATTAAGTTGTAATTATTGAGGGGTGAATTTACTTGCTAGTGAAATTTTTATAAATAAATTCTTAGTTGTACGACACGATATATCCGAGCATACATTAATTAATTTTAATTATTAATTTTAAACCTTCCAAATGTGCAGGAGAACATTGAATACAAACAAGAAAGAGACTCACAACCTAATTTCTGCCAATACAAATTTCAATGTAAATTAATCTTAAATACAAATTCAAAGGTTATGTGAAACTTTTTGAAAGTTCTAAAGAATATCGCACGCAAATACATAAATATAGATGCAATGAAAAACAGCAGCAAGCGAAATAGGCGATGCAACTACGGAAATTATTTAGTTTTTAATCCCAATGCTGCAAATATTAATCATGATTTTTAAGATACAAACAAACATCAGAATAACCACAGCGGATTTTTGCCATTAAGTACGCATTTTACTCTAAGCTTGAAATCATTTAAATTATTATGATACAAAAAGCGCGAAAATAACTATGCAATTGTTCTCCTATTTTGGTTCGCTATATTTCGCTTATCTTTTGTATTCAATATTTTTGTTCTTTATTATGTTTACGATAAAATAAATACTAACTGATTGTTCGCCTTTGATAAATGTGTTAGCTTAGTATAGTCTCTTATCCATTTGAGTTACCTATTTGTGCGGTATGAAGACATTTAGGTTTTACCCCATGTTTTATTTGAATTTATTTGTAGTTCTTTAATTAATTTTTAAAATATTTTATTATGATTTTGTTATGCGCTTGCAATAGTTAAAAGCAACGAGAAACTGAAATAAATGTGAAACGAATAAAAACGCCTGGTTTTATGCTTCCCATCCCGAAGAGTTGATTACTTCAAAGAATTAATAATAACAAGATGAGTAACGGCATATAAGTCTTATTATAATAAGGTCTTCAGTTACAGTCGCTGATCAGTAGTCCCTTACTTACTAAAGAACACAGCTCCTTCCATTTGTATGAGCGTGCACGAAGGTCCAGGCACACACTTACTAATATTAACACTATTTCATTTGCCAAGCCAACAATGAATTGTATTTATGAAGTACCATCCACGAGAGAAACGACCAATATCGAAGAGACATTTAGTACCAAACGGAGATGACACCAATTATTTTTTGTACACTCTATATGAGAATATGTCTAGGATTAAATTGTTTTGCAGACCATGAGGATTTGTTTGTGGCATTCACTGGTTGGCGCACTACTATTGAGCATCAAATAAGAACACCAAAACAATTACAAACAAATCAACAGCAACTAAACGAAAACAACCAATTGATTCAGATAATCATAAGCACAATATACATATGCAAAAAATCTAGAAATAAATATATAACTAATTATAAATGGAATCCGAAAATGCCTAAGATCACAATGAAATCAAGCGACTAACTTAGTCTAATTGGTAAGAAAATAAATATATATATTATATACAAACAAGCATGTACACGACTTTATATACAAACATAAAAATATTACTTTCAGTTGAATTATGTAGTTCTAATACCGACCATTAAACAGTCAACAAATAAAACTAAAGAAATCATTCAGTGTTTTTGATCATTTTTTAATGACCCAAACCCTTGGGTTCAGATTCAGTGTAAAAATTCTATAGGCTGTGTGGGAAAAAAATTATTTCTCAATTCAAAAGATGCTCACCAGTCTGGATTCCTGTTGATTTTAGCTCTCACACTGACGTACGAGACCGCTATTAGGGACTATATCTGTCTAAGAAATTTTAACATAGCCACGAGAAACCATCTCTAATTTCCCCTATTTCTTAGATACTAATTATAAGTCAATCTAAATGAGGTAAGTAATTTTATGACAAAGAACAAAATTCGACGAAGGATCTATTAGGATTATTAAGGCGTCCTTAGACGCGGTTTTAAAGCTAGAAGGCAACATGGCCACGCCGTTAAATTTCGAAAATGATGCCTTCCTTTCTCCAGACTAAACCTTTTCTAGCCCTTCGCCCTATTTTTTTAAAGTGGTAGATTTCAGGTTTTACCGCCGGGCTTCGAGCAGATATGTCTGTGAGACGTAGCGCAAGGTCTCACAGACTTAAACATTTCTATGGTTACATTCCTTCCTGCCTGGTTCATCTTGGAAATAGGGACCATTTTTAATTTTACAAATTTAATAATTACTGAAGCTTATTGCATAAGTATATTAACAGTTCAATGTAGTTTGATCAGATATCGAATTTAAAATATAATATTATTTAAATTAATTAAAAATACAATATCGATATATTGATTTATTTTCAAAAACAATTCCGATGGAAATATATTGTGATAAATATTGATAAGCCAACGTATTTGTCAGCCCTGGTAGCGGGAAACTATGGTTGCGTTCACCAGAACAACATGATCACTGATCACTGATCACAAACAGTTTCTACCCCGCAGAGTCTTATAAAAACAGTTTTGACCCCGTTCCGACTTATAAAAACAGTTTTGACCCCGTTCCGACTTATAAAAACAGTTTTTACACCGTTTTTTACTTCGAATTGGAAATATGCATGGGAATATGGGTGAAGGAGGGGACGGGGTAATATTAATTCGCAGCAAAACAGGCCGCTTTTTAAAAATTCATTGCAGCGAAACGGCTGAAGATAGCTTAAAAATTTAAACGCCATATAATAATTTAACATTTCAGGAATTTAAAAAAATGTTTTTCATAAAAATAATGTACAGGTATGGGAGCTATTAACAATCAGCCGAGTCTCCTCCACAAAAGTTTCGCTTGCAGTATGCATCCTAACTGTCGCTATAATCATCCGATATCAGAAAATTATAATGCATTCATTAAAGGATAAGTGTCCGGTTATTTCAATTTAATGTTTTCTGATATTTTATAAAAATTGAAAGTAAAAAACTTTATTTTATAAATTTTAAAACTATTTTTTTGTTGAATAAAAAATTAAATAGAGTTTACAAACATATTAATGTATATTAATGTAAGCTAAGTTAAAGATCAGCCTAAGTTTTTGACCAACTGCCGGAAACCATGCCCGACATTAAGCACCTGCGTACCCTGCTCCGCACCGAGCATAAGGAGCTGCACCGCTAGCAGATATCATGGAGGTGGCAATAACAGGATGTAAAAGAGGACAAGAGTCCGCTGGTTTCCAGCAGCGAATCTGCGGATTTGGACTATGGCAATCCGAGGTTTGCTGCACTCTTCGACTTCTTTATCGGAGTCGTAGTCATGACATAGATTCGTGATATCCTTCATCGAAAGATGTGCCTCGGGATTGCACTCGTCGGCAATTCGGTCCGACATGCCTTGTTTTTTGATCTACTTGTCGTATATCTTCTTCTCCAGACACCTATCCATGACGATTCTGTACACAAAACACGGCTTCGTCTGTCCATATCTAAAATGAATCGTTTTCAGTTAAACTTTGACTCCATATGGCACACGGTATAACTCAAGCTGTATCGTGGCAAGGATAACAACTGGCATCGAATATTATTACTCGATTCGCTCCTGTAAGGTTAATGCCCAGCGAACCGGCTCTTGTTGATATTAAAAAAGCTTACTATTTGAGTTGAATTCATTGACTAGCATTTCCCTTTCCTGCGAGGAAGTGGGACTGGAAATTGGATTGTAAATTAGAAATTATGGGGTGATTGCTATATTAAATGCTTATTTAAATACTTTGCGTTAGAGCTTGCGGTAGCTTCCAGTTTCTGTTTATATTTCCTTGAGCTGATCAGTTCCACTGGAGCTGAGCATTACGCGCATCTCGCTGATCTCATCCTCCAGCTCCTCCACCCATTTCTTGAGATGACTCTTGGGCGTCAGATCGTTGACCCTTTTGGCGGTACGAGCTGGCAGCTTGCCATCCGCTTCCAACTGCATTCGCTTGAGCCGGGCAGTTAGCTCATCCCTTTCCCGCTGGGCCACCGCCAGACTCCTTCACCTTTGCGTCCACATCTTTATTTTTGCTGGCTCCTTGGCTCCTTGGCTAACTGGTCGTTTTCGGCTTCAAGTGTGCTCAATCTGCCGACATTTTTCCGAATGGTATCCACTGTAAATGTGAACACAAAAATAATAGCGAAACTGATCAGATAAAAAATGTTCAGTTACATAATTAATGAATCAGGGATTAAATTAATAAATCCCTTAAATGCTTTAGTAGAGGTAACAATGTTAGACTCTAAAATATTTGACAGCAAGTCTTGAAGCAATTTATAAAAGAATTCCTTCATGAACATTTAATAAATACAATTACATTTTTCATAGAAATAAAGCCAAGAGCAATTAACAAGGAAATTAAGGATATTAAATATTATAAGCAAAAAAAACTATTATAAGCTTATAAAGCCTTACAAATGGCTAATTGCTTAAAATAAAGCAATTTATCTTTAATGACAGACAAAAAACTGTCCGGTCTACCATAGTTTCTTTGAAAATAAAAGATCGCTGATGAGGGTGAGTGGTGTCATTCGAAACAGTTTTTTCTCTCTCTCTCGCAACATATAGTTCGAAATCGAGATTTCTCTTCCAGGTTCAAGGTTCTTGTGGCCTATTTCCTGTTTCCGCCGCTTGGCGGAAAAAATATTTTAAAAACCCTGAATACGGCCCCACTTTCAGTATTTTCATCTATAGCAAACACAGTCTCTTTCAGTTTTACCAGTGGTGAGTTCACAAATAAGCTAGATTTTGTCCAAAAATAAAATAAAACGACTATATATAAAAATAAATGGAAAAAAATATGCTATGCCCGAGAGCTATTATTATTATTAATTTT
>VNJQ01001269.1:0-42504 GCA_008042515.1 Drosophila truncata | reverse complement strand
CTTGCTCGTAGGAAGCTTTGCCACAAGCTCCTCCATGAGGGTTGGGCTCCCCAGGTGCTGCTCCGCCTTCGCTGACTGCAAGAAGGCCGTGAGGTTACTCACACGGGTTGCGAAGGGAACGATCCTCGCCAGGTGCTGCTCCGAAATCGGCGGCACCTCTCGCACGTTGTTCAGCTGGCTGCGTATAAGCTGCTCTGGTCGGCCAAACCTAAAACGCAGCTGCTCCATTACTGCGCTGACGTTCCTAGGATGAATCAGCAGCGACTTCACTGTCTCGCGTGCTTCGTCCTTCAGCGCCTTCAACAACCTCTGGTTGTTCTCCAAATCCGTACAGCTGTATGCTTGGGTCGTCTCCACAAAGGCACAGTTGAAGATTGGCCATTCCTCGGGCTGCCCTCCAAATACAGGCAGATCCGGAAGCCTCCTAGGCCCAAAGGCTCCTTGGGCTCCGTTCGGCGTCATCGAGGCGTAGGATCCGACAAGTGGCGATGCTGTTGCCACGTTGTGGATGCTCCCGCCCGGTAGCGCGAATCCATGCGCTGTCTGCGCAGTACTTATAGCACACAGTGGCTCCACAAGATGATTGCTAGTCGTTAGCAATGGCGGTCCACTCCAAGATGGCGGCAGCGTGCAGGCCGCACTGCTCGCACCGACACCGCTATGTGGGACCGGCCCGACCCCGTTAGTTGGGGCCTCACCGTTAGATGTGGCTAATGGCGGCCCGCTCCAAGATGGCGGTCGCCCTGACGCTCCACTGTCCGCGCCATTTGCGCTTGGGCCAACTGCGATTGGCGCGCGATTGGCTGTGCTCACACTTTTCAGGGCTTTAACCTGGCTCAGCTCCTTCTCCAACGCCGCAATCCTTTCCAAAAGGTCCGACGTGAGGGGCTGTCTCCTCTCCGGCACTGAACTCGCAGCTGTGACAGCAGTAGCTCTGGGTTGGGACGCTACTGTAGTCACCGTAGTGGCTGGGCTAGAAATGGCCGCCGCCGTGGTTATGTTCACCAGCGGCCGGTTTTCTGCTCCACTACTAGCTGGCTGCTGATCCGCTCGTGTTGTTATAGGGGTGGCTTCCCCTCCGTTCAGCCGGGAACTCCTCCTAGGGGAATGATGCATCTTGGCAGATCCAAAATGGCGCTGCCTCCGCACACTCCAAAATGGCGGCACCTGCGCCTTCTGGCCGCTGTCTGCGGCCGCCGATACTTGGCGCTCCTTGCGCCTTCTGGCCGCTGCCTGCGGCCACCGATTCTTGGCGCTCCTTGCGCCTGCTGACCGCTGCCTGCGGTCTCCTTAACTGACGCTGACTGCGTCTCCCTGTCGCTGCCTGCGACTCCGTCCGTACTCAGTGTTCGGCGCTGACTGCGCTCCTCTATGTCGCTGACTGCGACTTCTCTACTGATACGGGTACCGCTCCATATACATACACACTCCTGGCAACTCTCTAACTGGCCGTCATGCCGTCCTCCAGCGCAAGTTGCCCCTGCAGTCGCCCTAGGACTGCGAATAAAAGGAGTTGTCTTGTGTCACATGGAGTTGCCTTAAACGGCTACCCCACGAGCGATGGTCCGAAGAAGGGTAACTTCAAAGGTCTATGGTCGTGGTTGTATAGCGAGCGTTTTATTCTGGAATTAAAACAATTAGCCTCACACAATTTAAGCTAACTTAAATCCTACCGCAGTGTGTCCTCCACTTCTGGCTACAAGGCAATGAAAAGCACATTTTTGGCGGCATTTAAGGCACCGTTATAAGTAGGGCCGTATATCAAGGGCCAAGAATTCCGGACAATATCGGATAACTTCAAAAATACTAGGTCTCACTTAAAAATACTGATTACTCCTATCGATTACAATATTCGACCGGCGACAATTATTAATTTTTAAATTAATTTAAAAAAAAAACAGCACAACTCAATAATTTATAATATCTAGATCGAGTGGGAAAATAGCTACTAGCTACATAGCTAAGGACCGCGGCATCTCATTGCAGCAAGCAGTTCAAAATATCAGCAAGCATATCATCTTTGCAGTAAGCAGTTTCTAATTTGAGCAAGCAGTTCAACTTATTATGAGAAAGATTAGTGTGACCAACAAAGAATATAAAATACACAAATAAAAATACCTCAAGAAATATTTATGAATTTTTAGAATAGTAAGCACAGTATCCAGACAAGAAAACGTTTCGCAGCGGAACAAAATGTTTAATCTTTTGAAGTGTGACCGCTGTATTCACTTGTTCGTTGGCATTTTTCGAGGGCAATGATGCGAGCATACTTTCTTGAAACCCGCTTAATTTAAAACTTAGGGCATGTCTAACATTTAATGCTTTGTTTTGAAAAATATGTGTCCCTAAGCAAATGGCATGTATTCTTGCGACGCAGCCTCGACTGGACAGCTCCCAAATGTACAAGGAAACCGCATATTTGAAAGTGGGTTTTAATTAGCATGGATTAATCGGTGTCCAGTTCAGGAAAGAGCAAGCTCAGGCTTAATTATTTATTATTTATATTTTTATTATTCCTTTTCAGGTTCTCCCCTCATCTTCGCAAATTAATATACATAATTGCCCAAATCCAAAAATGTTGTATTTGCCTCTGCCCTAATTTAATTATATAAACTGAATTTACTCTTATGAACTCTATATAAACTGAATTTACACTTATAAACTAAATTCGACGTTTCCACGCATATATCGTAAATGTAAAGCGAATCAGTAAATGTTGTTTTTTGTGCCACGACTGTAGTTGAAATTGAGAGTAACAGCGTTTTGCTGCTGGAATGTAACAGAAGAGAGGAACTAATCGTTTTAACAGAGTTTTGCTGCTGGAATGCAAAATTGAGAGGAAATTATTCGTTTTAATTTACGGAGAGGGAGAGAATGAAAAAGTATGACTGTTCATACTATTCCAAAAATTCCTAAAGCACAGTATCCAGACACGAAAACACCGTTCTTAAGCCGTGAGAGAGAGCGAGAGGCAAATAGTTGAGAACAGCTGTTCGTGAGCGGCCGTTTTAAAGGTCGGTATCCAGACACGAAAACAAATATACTAAAAAAGTGTGTGGCGTTAGGAGATTATCGTTTGGTGTTTCCAGAGGGGGTGCAAAAAAGAATAAAAAATTTAATAAAACAGGCTGTTCTCAACCATATGCTCTCGCTCTGTCTCTTGCAGTTCCTTTATATATTTCAAATATAGATCGGTCCATGAAGAAAAATGCGTGGAAACGTCGAATTTAGTTTATAGGAGTAAATTCAGTTCATATAATTTAGTTTTATAGACTTCATAAAAGTAAATTCAGTTAATATAATTAAATTAGGGCAGAGGCAAATACAACATTTTTGGATTTGGTTAATTTTATTAATTTGCGAAGATGAGGGGAGGACCTGAAAAGGAATAATAAAAATATAAATAATAAATAATTAGGCCTGAACTTGCTCTTTCCCGAACCGGACACCGATTCATCCTTGCTAATTAAAACCCACATTCAAATAAGCGAATTTCTTGTATAGGTGTTCTAGATTGCTGTTATATTATCACATTAGGGAGCTGTCCAGTGGAGGTTGCGTCGCTAGAATGCATGCCATTTGCTTGGGGACACTTATTTTTCAAAACAAAGCATTAAATGCTAGACATGCCCTGAGTTTTAAATTAAGCGGGTCTCAAGAAAGTATGCTCGCATCATTGCCCTCGAAAAATGCCGACGAACAGCGGTCACACTTCAAAATATTAAACATTTTGTTCCGCTGCGAAACGTTTTCTGATACTGTGCAATAAACAATAAACGGCCACACTGGTGCAGAAATTAGAAATAAATTAAGTAATTGTGCGGAATAAAAACGAGCGTGCGGCCGATGCGATAACCGCGACGCGACCCACCCAACCCGCACACCGCCGACTCCGCGCCGCGATGCAGCGCCGCAGCCGCCGATCACGCAAAACGCAGCAGGTTCCACAGCAGCACCACCAAAACCAAAACCAGAAACAACAATAGCAGCAGAGCCACATAAACCGCAGTGTAGTGACAGAATCAAATCTAATTATAACAAAAAGAAAGGAAAAAGTGCAAGCCAAGCCGCACACACACGGGCACACACCCGCACTCAAACCCACACACGGACGGCGCTTAATTAGTGGCGAAAAACTAACGATTTTTGGGGCAGCGGCAGCGCAGTAGCTGCGCAGCGGCAGCGGCAGAGTCATTCTGAATTTGGCCAAAATCCCAAAGTACCGTTATTTCGAGTTTGATCACCTTTGGCAAGGATCCACACCAGCCCACATGGGCTGAGGGCAGGTGGCGCAGCAGCAGGTGCAGCAGCGGAGGAGCAGAGCATCAGCAGCAGCAGCAGCAGCAGCAGCTGCGGCGGAGGAGGAGGAGCTGGCAGCGATGGCCAACCAACTGGACGCCAATGTCAAGGACGACCTAAAGACGCAATTCGTCACCCGCGAGGGCACCTATCGCCTGCTGACCCTCTCCGAGTACTCGCGCCCCAACCGGGTGGGCTACAGCAGCAACCAGAGCTCGCCGCAGGTGCGCGTCTCCATGGTGACCCTGCCCAATCCCAGCAAGCTGGGGGGAGAAACGGGAGCGGGCTCACCCACAGCAGGAACGGGAGCAGGAGCAGGAGGAGCTGCAGTGACAACAACCACAACGAATGGCGGCACAACCACGCCAGCAGCCTCGCCCACGGGAGGAGGAGCACCTGGAGGCACTGCTACTGCTACTGGAGGAGCAGGCATCGGAGGTGGAGTAGCAACCCCAGCCATAACGAATGGCGGCGCCGGTGGGGATAGTAGCTACAACCACACCAACAATACCAGTGCTGGCAACAGCACAGTGGACGCTCGGTTGGGTGGTGGCATCTCCATGCACTCGATGATGAACGGCGGCGTTCTGGATCAAAATGGCGTGGCCACCAACCAGGTGATAGGAGGGGATCGCATCTGCTTCAATTTCGGGCGAGATCTCTACGTCTACTCCTTTCGCGGAGCCAAGAAGGTGAGCAGCAGACGGAGGTGCCTAGGCATCTGTCATCTGTAACCGCTAAATGTGACGTGGACAAGGTTAAGATAGAATGGAATCGTCGGAGCAGCGGCGGGCTTATCATCCAGAGGGAGATAGAGGGGCAGAGATAAGCGGCCCTGCAATTGCATTCCACGCGGATTGCACTGGCCAATTGGCACTCGCTTGGATACCTTCCCATTTGCATTCAGTGTCCCCCAGCGGGCTTAATTTGTTCCACTTCGAGCGCTTGACGATCAATTCGCTTGTTTGGCGTTTTTTATGAATGTTTATTGCGCCCGAAGGCAGCTCGCCCGCCAGATTACTCTGCCATTCGGCTCGCACCTTGCGTAATCAGCTGGAGGATGCCCTAATCTCAGAAAAACGTGACCAATTAAGGCCAGAGCAAAGCAGGTGACGCTGCCAACAAAATCGTCGTTCTACTGTTAGAAAGAGCATTCGCCGTTCGACTCTCCCTCAAATGGCATTGCTCATCCCCTCTCTCGCCTCGTCGCCTGTTTGCCCTCCCTGGCCAGCAGCTGTTTCTAATTCTTTGGCATTCTTTTCAACAACAGCAACAGCTTGCAATTCTCTTTGCGTATTTATTTTAGCTGGCTTCTGTGTTGCCATCGTTATCCGCGTAAACTTGGCACAGAGCTCTGGCCTAGAGCATTTCCCACCTGATTCCGCCAACAAGCCGCTAATTTCCCTGCCGCTTCCACATTTCCAGAATGTGTTAATTTTCGAGAATCTTTCAGACGAAATTAAGGGGTAAACTTCATTTAAAAGTGGACTCATATCACCTTCGCTTTCGCTGGATTCTGGATTAATTTTAGAACTGAGAGTTATACAATAAGCATCAACAGTTGATCAACAATTGACTCTTTCTCTCGATAAACATTCATTTGCTCTTATTCTTATCTGAACTTGACGTCCTCATACTTAGAATTAGAGCAAATATATTGTGCAAGACAGGGCGAAGGCCCAGATAAACCGAACCAGATGATATTGACGCTTGTTGACTCTCTTTTTTTGTACAGGGCACGGAGATGAGCAAGCCGATCGATAAGAAGTTCTACAAGGGCACCAATCCCAGCTGCCACGACTTCAATGCGAGCGCAGCCACGCCCACGGGCGCGCCCCTGCTGGTGGGCTTTACCACGGGGCAGATCCAGTTGGTCTCCCCGCAGGTCGGACCCCGGGAGGTGAGGAAGCTCTTCAACGAGGAGGTGAGTAGCTGCTCATTTAAAGTCACCTTTTTTGGGACAGATTCATTCACATGCATTTTTTGTGAAGCGCCTGATCGACAAGACCAAAGTGACCTGCCTGAAGTGGCTGCCCAACTCGCCGCACCTGTTCCTCGCCGCCCACGCCTCAGGTCACCTGTACCTGTACAACGAGGAGCTGCCCTGCGCCGCCACGGCACCCAGCTACCAGCCCTTCAAGTTGGGCGACGGCTACACGATACTCACCTGCAAGGCCAAGTCCACACGGAACCCGCTGTACAAGTGGGTCTTCAGCACCGACAACTGCTGCGTTAACGAGTTCTGCTTCTCGCCCTGCGGCTCCCACCTGGCCGTGGTCTCCCAGGACGGTTTCCTGCGCGTCTTTCACTACGACACCATGGAGCTGCTCGGCATTGCGCGGTCCTACTTCGGCGGCTTCTTGTGCGTCTGTTGGTCACCCGATGGCAAGTACATTGTGGTGGGTGGCGAGGATGACCTGGTCACTGTGTGGTCGCTGCAGGATCGACGTGTTGTGGCCCGTGGACAGGGCCACCGCTCCTGGATCTCGGTGGTGGCCTTCGACCCGTACACCACCTCCTACACAAATTGGGATGGAGGCGACTTTAGCGACGATGAGAATCAGATGAATGAGTATTCTAATTCGCGGGAGGCTCGCTTCTCCGGTGACTCAACGGCCAACGGTGGCTTCGACGGCTTCGATCGGAACTCGACGCCCGTGCATGCTGCTCGGAATCGACCGCACTCTGCCTCCTTTCGCTCGGACGCCTCGTCGGCGGAAAAACTGGCCATCAGCTATAGGCTAGGCTCCGTCAGCCAGGACACGCAGATTTGCTTGTGGGACATCACGGAGGACGTGCTGCGACATCCGCTGGCGCTGAGGCAGCACGTGAGTAGTGATCGGGGCTACCTCAACGGCGGCGGCGGCGGTCTCGACGGAGAAGCGGAAGCAGACGCGGACGGCGTCAAGGTAATCCGACCAATCGCCATGGGCCAGCCAAGTAGCCAGCAAGCTGATTCCGGCAGCTGCAGTCCCACAAGAGAAGCGGCGGGTGGAGTGGCCGGTGGCGGAGGGGGAGGAGGAGGAGGAAATGGTGCCGGCGAGCACAGCAATAGCAGCTCCAGCAAGTTCTCCACCGCCAACTGCACGATGTCCTCGCAATCCTCCCCCGACGACTGCGATACAGAAGCGGCCACTCCGGCCTCAATGACCTCGAATGCGGGAGCGTCGGTGCCGGGAGCGGCCTCCTCATCCACGAAGCTAAATAGTCGCCACCATGGAACGGGAAACTCAATCAAATTCCCCAACTGCATCAGCGCCACCAAGTCGGATAGCATCGATGGAAGCGGAAGCGGGAGCGGTTCTGCGCAGCGTGCCTCTCAGGCCACCTCGGGTTACAACAGCAAAACTTCCAACAGCTCGACCAAGTCCTCTTCCGGCTCGGGAAGCGGCTTCAGCGCCTTCAACAGCCTCACGCAGCGGTTGTCGAACTTCAGTTTCCTGAGCAGCTCGGACAAGAAGGCCGGCTACGAGGGCGGCAGTCACTCAACGGCGCACCGTCAGCACCGCAAGGCCATGAGCATGCTGAAGAGCTACAATCAGCATAACCACAGCAACCACAACAACCACAGCCAGAGCAATAACAGCAGCTCCTCCATTCTGGAATCGGGGGCGACCGCGGCCATCGGAAGTAGCTCGACGGCGCACAGCTTTGGTTCGCTGAAGCTCAGCCGTTCGTCGCACCACTCCTCGCTGGCCGCGGCCGCCCAGTCGTCCGGATCGGGAGCGGGATCAGGCGTGACTAGCTTTGATCCCATGCAGCTTATAGGAACGCCCGCCTGTCCGCGCTTCGACGAGTGCCCGCTGCTGGAGCCGCTGGTCTGCAAGAAGATTGCCCACGAACGGCTGACGGCGTTGATTTTTCGCGAGGACTGCTTTTTGACGGCGTGTCAGGATGGGTTTATCTACACCTGGGCGCGGCCGGGTCATGCCAATGTAAGTTAAATAACTTATCAAACAGTTGAGGCATAGAATAATTATTTTTTTATACATATTTTCCAGCACGCCACACAGCACTTGTCTCCTGGTCAGACGGCGGCGCCCGGCGGGACGGTAATTTAGTTCAATAAAGTGGACTTGGTCAACTATCAGCGTAATCTTGTCAAGCAGCAGCGGGAGCAGCAGCAGAAGCAGAAGCAGTCGGTGATCTAGGTTAAAACTAGGCGATTGATTTTCGATAATTTATTGATAGGAGCAAGAGTTTTAAAGGTTTTTTATGTTGCGTATTTTGTATTCCAAATGTAGCCTAAATGAGTTTATGAACCACAAACAACACACACAGACACACACCCGTACAGTCGTACAGCCGTACAGCAGTACGCCCGTAATATATATAAATATATATATATATATATGAATATATATACAATATATAGCTATGTACAACATAACTACGATATCTATACGCAGCATCAGGCAACAGAACAAAACGTATATGTTTAACTCTAAATTATTAGTTGTAAATGTATTATTTTTTTAGTACGTGGAATTTGTTGAAAACAAAGCAAAGCATGTTTATAACTATTTACTAAGCGCTAGCCTACACTACACATAATAAAATAAAGCAAAAGAACGAAGAAGCCGCAGCACTAGCGAACTAAAAATAAAAAAAAATACAGCAGAATCAAAAGATCGGTCGGAGAAGCTAAGCTAGCGATTTTTCACACTGTGCTATGTACTGAGTTGCAGTTGAGGCCCCAACTAACCAACGACGAACTATCTAAACTATGTAAACTCACGAAACTAACCTAAAGTAGGAGCTGTTATCATTACTATTACTACGGATTCGTATGCCTTTTATTTTTTGATGCATGATGACCGAACAAATTAGACTAAATGCAGACAGGAAACGGAAACGGATGCCAGGATATATCGAAATCTGAAACCCGAAAACACCACAACAAACATTTCATACGCAGACACTCCCCATAGAGCTGTCAACCCCTCGATGGTTAGGACTCGGCTTGCAAATTTTATGATTTGAAAATTTTGTCATGTTTTAAATTCTTTTCTTCATGTTTTTCTATTTTACATTACAATATTATATTTAGCTTAAAGACAAGCGACACTGGAAATACTGAATTAAAAAAAAACAACGTGAAATACAAAGACTGGAATTATATTTTCTTGTTTACGAAAATTTTTAATTTATAAAAGAAATAACTTTTCAAAAATATTCCAGATCAAATTTTTAAGGGAATATTCTTCAGTTGTAAACTATTTTGTTGTATGATATATCTTTATTTCACAAGGTAATATAGTTTGACTGGAATTATATTTTCTTGTTTACGAAAATGTTTAATTTATAAAAGAAATAACTTTTCAAAAATATTCTTCAGTTGTAAACTATTTTGTTTTATGATATATCTTTATTTCACAAGGTAATATAGTTTGATAATGGTGTCACATTCGAGGATTCGACAGCTTTAACTCACACATATGTATATTTTATAACGAACAAGATGAAACTAGCGGCAATTTGCGAAGTTAGCCAATAAGTTAACAAAGAGCAGAGCAAGCAAACAACCAACCAAGAACACGTTACCGTAAAAAGAGACTAAACTTTCAATAAAATTATATAAAAAATTATATTTCCAATTGAAATGAAATGTCAATGAAAAGAAGGAGAGGCTGGGTCGCTTTCATAGCTCATATTTATTTATAAAATGTGTGTTTGTTACTAACAAAAATAGGTTTCTCTTGCGCGAATCTCACCAACTACGGAGAGGATTTAACAAGCTGGAAATGAGTCGCCTTCGAGTGGATCCTGGCCCCTTTCAATTCAAGGCTTTAAGCTACCAATCCGAGTGGTTAGAAGGTCTTGGGCACTTCGAGCACCTCTACCTTCGTCAAATACAAGTGCTTGGAGAGCAAGAAGGCAAACAGTGCCTGCCCCACTACCACCATGAACAGGAAGTAGAGCTTGCGCTTTTTCCCGCCGCTGTAATCGAGCTGCTGGGGATTCCCATAAGGATCGTAGTTAATGGCGCCGCTGGGAGCAGCCGGAGAGTTGTCCTGAATCAGCTTCGTCCGCAGCGTTCGTAGCTGAAAATAAAGAAGAGAAGTTTCAGTGGAAGCCTGAGCAGAACTTGGCTTGATCTTACCAAGAAGAAGCCAAAGGAGAAGCTTGTGTAGGCCAGGGCTATATAGTATCCAGACTTGAAGAACAGGGTGCTGACCATCAGGCAGAAGACAATGCACACGTACTTGTAGCCCGTAAAGGCCAAAAGATCCAGCGTCTTGAGACTCGTCTTCACATTCATTACGTACAGTGCTATGGAGTAGATGACCAGTTCGAAAATGCTATAGGCCATGGCGCTGGACGCCTGGATGCCCAACTGTTCGGGCGAGAAGCGCTGCTGCATGCCCAGCAGGAGGCCAGCCACGATAACGTACGTGATGTAGCCCATGGTGGGCAGATAGAGATCCGGAGCATTGACATCGTAGCGCGGCTGAACCGGGTGCTCCTGATCATACCTCAAGGACCAGTCCTGCAAGGGGTTTCAGAATTTGGTCAGCATTTCAATTTACTTCAACTTAGAACCCACCTTGTGGATAAAGGGGAAGAAGAGCAGTCGAAGCTTACGACCCACATAGGCGTTGTCCACGGCGAAGTAATACTTCAGCTTGGCCACCGGCACCCACTTCTCGAATTGGTTCTCCACCAGCTGCTTGCCCTGGTCCGCCAACCGCTGGCCATACTGCATGGCCATGTCCTGCACGATGGGTTGCTGGAACATGGCAAACTGTGGATACTGGCCTCCGGGCAGGGGACCAGAGCCCGGCTGAGAAGCGCCCATTCCGTAGCCGGGTTGAGACGGCCCCGCCTGCTGTGTGGGCGGTGGCGCGTATCCAAAGCCCGGCTGCTGTGGCTGCTGCTGCATCTGCGGTGCCTGCTGCATTTGCTGCGGCTGCTGGGCGGGATTCAGGTTGAAGCCATAGCTGGTGGCCTGCGCCGGAGCCGGGGCTCCGTACATCGCATTGGGATCGAGCATTGTAGGATTGGAGGGCGGGGCCATGAACGGAGAGCCGCCCATCATGGGAGCCGAGGGACCCATGGCATTCATATCGCTGACACGCTTGGTGGGCCGCGGGCGACCGGCAGCTTGTGCTATTTTGGGTGAGAGCAACTGGCGGTTAGTGGCGAAACAAGTGGAAAGGGGGCCAAGCGGGGGAACACAGGCAAATCAAGCTACACACGCAGCACAGAACAGAAACACGCTGGGCGGGCACGCAGGCACGGAAACGGCAGGCACGGGAACGGCAAAGGAACTCAACAGAGGGGGAAACGTGAACAGCGCCAGCTGCGGACGCACTCCGGCTCCAATCCGGCCCGGTCGGCGGGCGTGCGGTCCGAGGAGCCGCATCCGGAGTGGCGGCGAGCGTTCGACTGGCGGTATACTTGCTTGCGTAGCCTGATCCTTACAGTTCTCCCACTTACGGTTCCGCATACCCGCGTTCGGATTGTAGTTCATGCTGTTCCACTGGTTGTCGGGGGCTCCAATTGGGTGGCTTATCGTATAAGTGAATTATATTCAAAATTTTGGTTTTTACACATCACCACATACGGACAGTGGGACCGGATTACAAAACATAAATAATCCCAGCACTCTTGCAAATATACCAAAAATAAATAATAATAAAATAATTCCCTGATGTCGCATGTGACATTATTCGTACGCATTCAATAATAAAAAACATGCGACAAGACATTATTTTAATTTTATAAAATTTGAAATGTATAGCTCTTGGTTAGCACTATAATTGTTACTAAGATCGATCTTGTCTTACCTAAAAATATTGAGCAGTTTTTTTTTTAATTGAATTTTAATCTGTGTCGAACGCGAAATTTTTTCCATAGGACCTTGGATGCTGTTTTTTACTGCTTAAATATATAAGTAGATCATAAATGCATTTTATTTAGAATCTTTGCAAACAAAAGTCAAAGCATAATACCTCTGTTTAGAAGATTTAACAAAACATGCCCTTTTTGAGATTTTTCATCAAAATTATAAAATAAATACAAATGCGCCAATAAGCTATCGAATATGATAAAGGCTTTTAATTTGATCAATTTGTCGATCAAAAGTCAAAGTCTGTTTAGAAGATTTAACAAAGCATGCTGTTTTTTCGAGGTTTTTCATCAAAATAATAAAAAATTTTATATACGAAAATTCCTTTCAAATATTTTTAAATTTGTTTTAGAATATGATAAGGGCTTTCAAATTCGATCAATTGGACAATTATTTAATATAATTTTATTTTAATTTGGAGAAGTTTTTCTCTTTTCGCGGAATTGCACTTTCCAAAGAATTCCCCATATATAATTTAATAGTATTTTTACAACCTGGTCTCACTCAAGCCCTCCGATAAGGCGATAGGTTCGATAAATTTGTTCGGTTTTGAGCGCATTTTGCGACGCAGGAACAATAACAACATAAAACCAAATAAATGTAATTAAATGGATGGAAATATCAAACGGCGTTCGCTGACGCTCAGCACTCGCCTGCTGCAGAAGCGTCACAGTGGTAAGAGTTGGCTCCAGATGCGCTAGAATGCTCATTAACCGCGAGTTTCCCAACAGCATCGCCCCAGAGCCGCGGGCGCCAAGGCAGCGGGAACGCACAGGATGTGAGCTGCTCCTCCGAGACATCCGACTCTCCCTCCTCAACCTCTGTGGTCAACATTGCATACGATGTGGAGAGCACGCCGCCGCACAAGCGGCAGCCCAGCATGGACGACAGTGTGGACTTCTCGCCGCGCCTGGACGTCAGCCTGTCCCCGCACTGCCTCTTCTCGCAGACGCTGGCCATAGAGAGCCCCGAGGTGGGCTGGCGCTGGAACCGCAGCAGCAACGCCACTACGGACAGCGGCTTCGACTCTGCGGAGCTGAGTGAGCGGGATCGTCGCCGCCAGATCACATTCAAGGGCTGCGAGGACCGACGCAGCCAGCTAGACAACAACCAGTGGCGGGCGCAACAGATGCGGGCCAGGGATCTGCTCAAAGAGCGTTGTGACAAGCTGCACCGCCAGCTGGACCAGGTAGTGGTGACTGAGAAGGTGCCCGAGCCGATGGAAACGCCAAAGGTGTCTGCTCCTGTGGCTGCTCGTACCAGATCGGCCAAAAAGAGGCCTTCACCAGAGGCTGCGCCGGCACCTTGTGCTACTGATCCCATGGCGGACTTCCTGAACGACTCTGAGACGGATATGTTCCTGCTTGAGGCCTCGCAGCAAATAGAATCCAAGCTGGAGACTCAGGAACCACCAAAGCCAGTCGGTACCACACCGACAAGTCACCACAAGACAAAGCGACCATCGTTCTACATGAAGTTTCTGGAGGACGAGAGCGAGAGCGAAGACTGGCTGAGTGCTTTAGAGGAGGCAGTGGAGCAGGCCACCATGCCGCCCAAGAAGCCGCGCAACTCGCTGCAGCGCTACAAGTCGATGCCTACGACCGGGGATAGCTCCAGCGGAATATCCACGCTAACGAATGTGATGGCCGGTAATGGACCGGCTACCTGTACAAGTGCCTCCTCTGCTTCCGGCCCTGCGTTGGCCGATACACCGCGCATCAAGCGGCATGCCAGCTCCCACGCTCTGTCTCCGGCCACGTCGCACGGTGAGTTTTTACATAAGTAAATTCTTAGAGAGTTTATCATCCCTTTGCCTCCTACAGTTCGTGGCAAACTCTTTGGCAGCCGGAAATGAAAGGCGACACGGCTAGGATACCAGAGCCGGCATCCCGAATGTGATGAGAGTGTAGAAATGTGTTAAGTATTTTGGTTTTGTTCCCATTTAGTTTCAGTTTCAGTTTCATTACTTGTTTCCCTTGACCGCTCGCCAAAAAGGCGTGCACGCTAATTGATTCATGCAGCTGCTAAGCGTCTTTGTAAATGTAAATTTAAGACTAATTAAAAATTAATTGTAATTTAAAACGGGTCCCTCAATTGCCGCCTCGGTTGTCTGCTTTGTCTGCTGCTTGTTCGGCGCATGCGACCCGCCATATGCTCGGCATTATCGTACCGGGGATGCGCCGCCCACCACCTGCACAGGTGGCAGAGACAGGTGGCTGCGACTGGCCACTGACGGAGCCAGTCGGTGGGCTGTCCCCCCCGGCTGAGCTTTCATTCACCGATGATAGGGCGTTCATTGAGTGCGAGAGCGTTTTAAATTAATTGAAATGTTGGCGATAGATCCCAGTTTTATATCCCTTTTAGTGGCCCTATAAAGGTCAGCTCGAATTTAGCACGGCTTTATTTTGCTTGCGAAGTGACATTGTAACTTCAAAGCTCACAAGTATACTTTATTTTTTGTATTCTCTCGTATTAATATGCAGTTCTCTAAGATAATTTAGCTGTAAGCCAAGTATTGTTATTTTTTAATTACTTAAATCGATTGGATTGCATTACTTAAGAAAATTAATAAGAATGAGAGATTAATTACCATTCAAACTATTTCTTAAGAAAGAAAAATGAATCAATGTTTAAATTAAAAGATTTCCTTAACTAAAACCAAGATTACTTATTGCAGGAAGTAAAATGGACTCAAAAGCTTTGATCTTTAAAATGTCTTGTTATTTTTTAATTACTTAAATCGATTTGATTATATTACTTAAGGAAATTAATAAGAATGAGAGATTAATTACCATTCAAGATATTTCTAAAGAAAGAAAAATAAATCAATGTTTAAATTAAAAGATTTCCTTAACTAAAACCAAGATTACTTATTGCAGCACGTAAAATGGACTCAACATCTTTGATCTTTAAAATATCTTGCAGAGCCACCGTCCAGATGATTTTATCTCTCGCGATGTTAAGAATGTAATAGGAAAAAAAGTGAAATCTTCAGATTAAGATTAGTTGCAATAGATCGACATAGAAAAATAGGTTAGTAGTAGTCAAGGTAGCAGAAGTCAAGGCAGATATGCAAGTCTGCCTTCTCCCTTTTAACGAGAGAGAATATAAATAGGTTACAAGTGAGATGTCTCTTTGAACCCATTTTCATTCGAGTTTTCGGATAACCTTCTTGTTGGGATCTATTATTATTATATAATTATTATATTATAATATTTCGGTATACATTTTATCAGATTTAAGCAGAAATCTCTTTGGGTTTCATGCCATTCTTTACTCAGCTTCAATTATTATAATATGTATTATTATATTATAATATTTTGGTATAAATTGTATCAGATTTAAGCAGAAATCTCTTTGGGTTTCATGCCATTCTTTATTAAGCTTCAATTAGGATCCTTTCAATTAGTTTTGTTCAAGCTTAGGCCTTCTATTAAGGTTTTTAAACTTATTTCTAATTTAAAGTTTATTCCATCATACATAGTTGCTTAGCTTTCATTCGTCCTGCGTCAATTTTCCCAGAAGTTCATAAATTCAAGCTGAAAATGTGATGGCTTATCCGGCAAGGGGATTTCCCTGGGCAGAGGCAAAAATTTATGGCAAATGAAATCAAAATATGAGAATTCCCATCCGCACTTAAACGCCGCCGCTCCGTTAAAACAATCAAGAGAATTGATGCCAACCAAAAAGCCGGCGCAAGTTGTCTTGGCTTCGGGGCTGCAGTTTAAAGGCTTGCTTTTGCTGCTGCTTGGGCTCGGGGCTTTATGAACCTATTTGGGCTAAGGTCAAAGTTGAAGCCCTTTTGCAGCCATTACGCGTAAGAGGCAATTGCGTTCATGTTTATGGATAGTCGACGACGTCTTCGTCGTCCCTACGCGACCTGCAATGAGGAGCAGGCGAGGCGACATGCTGCCATATGTTGATGGAGCGCAGCATAAACCAATGGCAAAGCAGTTGCTAAAATTTAGCACTAAGCGACAGGAGACGGTGGTGGAGGGATGAGCAGCGACCCAAAGTGGTGACGTCTAAGGTCCGCGGAAACCGTTGCAAAAGCCAAACCAGCCGGGATAGAAAGTCTAAGTCAGTGGGAAAAGCCAAAGCGAAAGCACAGCTGGCATAGCTCAGTAATTTTTGGCTGCTCAGAGACATAGTTAAAGGGGTTTCGGGGGCTTGGAAATATTTCTTAAAAGGCTTTCCACAGTTTCTATTAGAAATCCTTTGGAAATTAACTTAATCTTAATTAAAACTGTATTTTCTACGTTTGTAACCGAAGGGAATAAACCGAAATCAGGGATTATTAGTGAGATATATAAATTCAAAAGACATCCCCGTGCTGGAAAACGAAAACCGCCTCTGCCTGTGGGAGAGGGACAGCAGCTGGCACACTGCTGGGGTGCGTTGAGTGGGTGGCAGGCGGGCTGTCATTGCTTACCAAGCTTTTGAGCGAGCTTCCTTGGCCAAGCTTTCGGCTCGGCTGCGGCGCCTGGCGGACATTCATAATGGCGTCCGTCGATTCCGCCGACGACCAGTTCTCAGCGCGCAGCGCCCCAGTGAAGTTCGTGGCAGCGCACAAAGGTCCCGACCAGCAAGCCGAAAGCCCCAACCCCCCACCACCAGTGGAAAGAGGCTAAGGGAGAGCACAACAACAAGAAGCACTGGAGAAGAGCCCGAAATACACACACTCGGCAAATGCGAAAAGGAAAACAAATCGCAAACCACAACAAAGGCATTTTCCAGGACCACTGTGATCATTGCTGTTCAAGAAAAAATACGTCACATAAAAAACTCCAGCGTGTGCGACGAAGCGCGTCCTTTCGACACCTACTGACGACAGCCCACCACCAGAACCGCCGCCACCCCCGAGATTTCTTGTTTTGTTGGGCTGCCAGTGTTGCCCCATCGTCGCAAGCAGCCAGAACCACCAGGACCAGGACAAGGACTCGCTTCACTCTGAAACCCATGGCAGCAGCCGCATGGAGCTGTCTGCTGAGCGCCGGGCTTCTGGCCCTGTTCCTGCCCCTCCAGCTCGCCAGCGCCGGAGCGGGAGCGGGAGCAGGCGGCGGTGGACTAAGCGGTCCGTCCGTGTTCACCAGCTCCTTTCTGGTGCGCTTCCGGCGCGGCGTCGACAACGGATTCGCCCATCAGGTGGCCGACAAGTACGGCTTCGACAACCTAGGCCCGGTAAGTAGAAAGACTGTGTGCGAAAAATCAATTATTATATTGCCGTCGGCTCGTGGCCAGGCCAGAGCCAGGTTGCTAGCAGCGTTTCGAGGGGCGCAAGTTGGGCTGCGAGCAGAAGCAGGAGCATGTAGACAAGCTGCAGTTGTCAGGCGCGGCGCTAATTGTGTCTGCTCGACTGGCGAACGTGTTTACGTGGCAGGAGCGTGCTTGGAATGCCAGAGAAGGAGCCAAAGTTTTCGGCTCTGGCATTGGCCAACTTCCGGCGGCCGAGCGGGGCTTCCGTTGCATACTGCCTGGCGCATTGCATGATAAACAGCCATTGCATTCCGGGGCAAGGTCAGAGAAAGTGGCAAATAAAAGGGCAAAACACCATTTACGCAGGGTACAAAATTAAGATATAGTTGGGAAGGATTT
The DNA here is from genome assembly GCA_008042515.1 of Drosophila truncata. Lineage (NCBI taxonomy): Eukaryota > Metazoa > Arthropoda > Insecta > Diptera > Drosophilidae > Drosophila > Drosophila truncata. The sequence continues at coordinate 24,758 of VNJQ01001269.1, read as the reverse complement.
GCGAAATAAAGTATATGGTTTCATGGGGTTTTTTAATATTTTTATAACTTTTAAAATACTTTTAAAGGGTAGTTTATATTTTGTACATATTATAGAAGGAGAGAAGACTAATTGTTATTAACTTTTTCATGAAGCTTAGAAATTTCAACCTTAAACAAAATCACACATCAGAAATGTCTCTCAAAAATAACTTATTTTCTTCTTTGATTGTAAAAAGTAAGCATATCACACTTAAGTACTTCCTTACATCGCAGCTATATTATATTTACATTACACCGACTTGAGGTTTCTCTCCGTGCACCTCCATAACTTCACATAAATATACTCTTACTTTCATCCCTTCACTCCGAAGGGTTGAGCAATCCAGACGGCGTTACTCTACCCACTGGGGACTGCGCCTGACATCCGTCAAAATAATGCATAACCATTGCCCAATTCTGTCAGAGCCTGACAGCTATGACGCGCACTTGTTGCACGGTCTCCCAGATTGGGTCAATAACTCATTTGCAGACTGGTGAAATAATGCGAATTCAAGTGCTGGAACGGGCGCCATTAATTAGGGACATCAATTACAACTAGGAGTCGAGATTCAGGTCTAGGAAATCGGGAACTAGGGAGCCCAGATAAGGCAGGCGCTAAATCCAATTAACTTTCCTACGCTTCGGTAAGCTGATATCCAGTCGGCACCTGAGGCGCCCGTTTCTGTGCTGCTCTTCGGGAGTCGGGAGCTGTCCTTGTTATCCACTGGCTTTATTGCGACATCGATGCTGTTTGCAATGGCGCAATCTCAACTGGCCCCCGCATCCTGCGTCCTGCGACAAATCTGATTGCAGGCTACAGTTGCCATGGACACGGCTCTCGCCCGTTGCACAAGCCAATCCGTAAATGTATACGGGTGGGGTCATGTGCCAAGCGAACCCTATTGTTGCTAATTGCGTCGGAATATTTTTCTGGGGAAGATAGAAAATGGGAAAATGTAGTTGCAGCATCCGCACTAATTAAATCTCTGCTTCTGGCTAAATGATTTTAAAACGCCTGCAATTTTCCAGGAAATAATTCCAGTTATTTTTATTATTTCCGGATAAAGTGGGGATACAAATAATTCCGGCTAATTATTTATTGATTTTATAATAAAGCCCACACCAAATCCCACTGGATTGCTAACTGATTTTGCTTGTCAAAAATAGACCCTGAAATTTAATTACAAATTGCAGTCCGCTGGGTTCCCCCGGTTAAACCTCGAACTCGAACTCGATTTCGTTTTTAGATAATTGCCAAAAATCCCGCACTCATCGTGTGTGTGTGGGTGTGGCCCTTGTAATAAAATTGCGGCACATGTAGCAGTAAGGAAAAACAACGAAAAAAAACTCATGAAATCTGTTGCTCTTCCTACGTCAAACGCTATCGTCGAATACAAATCAAAATGTATCCCAAACAGAGCGGCAGGAGGGCGGAACTGGGCACACAGGCACTTCAGCTCCCTTTCCCAATCGATATTGCGTATACGCCGCGTGTACGCCTTATCTGCAGCAGGACTTTGACTGTGAGTCTCTGTGTGTTTGTATGTTTAGATTTTATTGCCTTTGATGTTACGACCTTATCGGCAGTAAAACGTTAGATTCCGATTCAGTCAGCTATTGCCGTGCAAATCTAAACAAATCTCGAACTCAATCGCGATGCCTGTAATTGCTGGCCGACAATTTAAATAAGAGCCAGGGGAGCCAAGCAGACCCAAGCAGAAGGATGAAAATGGAGCTGGAGAAGCAAAAGTCAATTTCTTGCCCAAGTAAATACATATGCTGCGTTGCGGCCCACGCCGGATTTGCGTCCGCCCACGCAGATGGCGGAGTTTGATATGAGCAGCTCTGCAATTTTATGCCCACTGGTTGCCCAGAATAATTTCCAAAGTTCCTGTTGCTTTTTCGTGCCTAATGCCGAGAGCGCGTTGTCTTTGGTGATTAAAAGTTTACCAGCGACCAGACATGCACACACACTCGGTCTTTGTGTGAATGGTTTCTGTGTGTAATAACTTTAAAAGCTAACAAACTCACCTGTCAGTAAGCAGTAAGTCCACCTCCACCTCCCCTCTGAGCGGCTTGTCGTCGTCGTCGTTGTCGGGCTGTGAGCCAAATCCTTGCATAAAGCGTTAAGTCGGGGCTCCTTTTGACGTGGCCAACGGCAACAGGCGTTAGGCAGCCTTTATGCCTTTATGCTTACCCCTGTTGCTTGCAAAGCGCTCTTAAGCCCTAAGAACAGCAGCAGCAGCAACAATAGTGATTGCAAGAGCAACAGCACATTGTTAGGTAAGCATTTACGGACACTCAAAGGAGGAAGATATGTAACACCACAAGGCAGATAATTGCTTAAAGATATTATGTGTAGAGTTTGCAACTTTTTTTAGTATCAAAATAGATCTAAGTTGGTTCTCTTTTAACTAAAAGTTTATTCGATGAAAAAGAAAGTTTCAATTAAATGCGTTAGAAAAGTTTTTCATTATGTTTTATACTTTTTAGTGAAGATATAATAAGGATAAAGTTCTTTATAAATATAAAAAATGTCCTTATGCAATATCTATTGATTAAGGTCAACTTTCCACTTAGTTTTCCTGTGCATCTCATTGCTAATGCCGTAAGACTCTGTACTTGCTTCCTTTAAGCTTGTCCTACATCTGTCGGACTTCTTGGAAATGTCAGAGCTCATCAACTATGCATAGTTTCATATTGCTCAGCAATAGTGCTCTCATAAATTATGCAAGAGAGCTGCGACCTTATTAGAATGCAAGCAAATATTCGTACTTGGCCTGCATAGCTGCCTCTAAACCGAGACGCGTTCTTGGCTCAAAAAACAAACTGTATTTGGCTGGGAGCTTTTTGGCGAAGACAAATGTTGCAATGACTCTGTGGGTTGACATTGGCACATTCGTCTCCGTTTGCTTATCGCTGGCTGGCTGTTTTCCTTTCATTTATTATGCCAAATGAAAAACGAGTTTACAAATTCGGTGGCCGCTCGCCCAGATGGTTGCAAATTAAAGGCACGGACATTTGTAACCCAGGGCTAGCATATGTTGGCAAATACAAGACAAACAAAGGCGGCACACTGGGCAAACAGAGACGCAGTTGGAGTTCAAGATGGCAGGCGGTCAGGACAGGCCTGGGAAAAGGTTCCCCGAAAACCACAGACACACAAAGGACACTCTCAGAGCGTACACACACACTGACAGGTCAAACAGGACACCACATACTGCACACACGACACCCGCACCCACACAATGCCTTATCACGTATACGCACTGTTGCGGCCCAAGTCCAGGCGCATTATTTATTTATTTTTAGCCTGCCTTGGCAGCGCAGCTCGATGGTCCTTTACCGGACAAAGGCTGCTCTTTCCAAGGACCCGATGACAGCAATTTCTCACAGATGGAAGTTTTACGACTATTAATGCAGCAATTGGCTCTGAATACTATAGTTTTGGCCCATGCGGTTAGCCAACCGTTCTTAATCTACCCAAGCATTTAATGGTCAGACCTTTTTGAAGCCCATTTAATGCTGAAGGAATTAAAAATATGCACGCTTCATGAACTACAGTGATTCAGAATAAAAACTGTTGATGTCTCTCCACAGCTATTTCGCATTTACGATGCTATTTATGACGCACACTAAATGCGGTTTATGTTCATGGCTCTATACATAGTTCTGCAGCTTGCAGCAGACTTTGTTGGCTTTAAATAGATGGGAGAAGATCAGGGAAAAGTTAGATATAATTCAATTAATCTAAAAACCATACCAAAAATCACAATTCACTTCATCCTGTTATTACAATGTAAATCAGGGTCTTCCTTGTCAGATTACTCTAAAATTTGAATTAAAAAGTTGACATTGGCTCCATAAAATTACCGAAAAGTTCACCCTTAGCACATTCACCTTAAGCGTGGCAACTTTTCACTTTTCCCCATGTGAAAACGAGACGACGTCGACGACGGAAGCCCAACATCTGGCAAATATTTGACAACTTTTCGTTTGCATTTTGAGGATATCGTATTACGCAACTTGGCCATATCATTTGGCCCAAATGTGTGTTGTCAACTATAAATTGTCAGATAAAGAGCGGGCCATGGATTTCATTAGGGCCTTAATGCTAATTAGAAAGTTTTTGGGTCGCGTACAACAAAACTGAGGGCCATTTGTCATCCATCCTTCCAGTGGCAGGCTTTAACTAGTTCTACTCGACTCCTGTTCAACTTTTTCTAGGTGTTTTCGCCGGGATATTCAGTCGATGGGAAAAAGGGGGAGGCACTAAAAATAGACAAGCTGTAAACAAGTTGGCTGGCTCAGCGTGGATCAGCTCCCATAATGGAACCAATGGACCGTGCTCCAGGTGTTTCTGTCGGACAGGTGTCGCGCAAAGCACACTCCCCACCTGCTGCCTCCTGGCAGCTGGATGTCCTTGGCTGGCAGGCTGCTTTACTGCCAGGCTGCCACTGTGGCTAAACAATTTAATAAATCAACACTTGAGCCAAAGTTTTGTCAAATATTTTGGCCTCCACAAAGGAAAATACTTACTTGGAGTGCCATAAAGAGTCCTAACGAGGAGCGACCAAGACCGAGACCGAGACCGAGGCAAACACAAAGCCCAAACGTGCCGCTTTCTCTTTATAAATAATTAAAAAACTTTTCAGCCCCGTCTGCAGTTGATAAACGAGTGTGTGAATAAAACACAATACATAATTACGTTTCGCGCTCGCGTGTGTGCGCCCTGCAAATGCCAAAGGTCAGTTGGGGAGCAGCAAATTTCATTCTTATAAAATTAGATGAGAATCTTGAAATTGAATTAGCCAACTGCCATCTGGCGAGGGTCCGAAGATGGAGAGAGAGAGAGGGAAACAGAGAAAGCTCTTCTTGTGACCATAAAATGTCGCGTCTTGCGCCCTGTTTGTTTGCTTTGAGAAATCGCTCATACGCAGTGTCCGCCGGCCCAGTGCTCTGGGATGTCAATGTCAACAGTGCGCTAGATAATTATGTTGTTTGTGCGCCTGGGGAGGGGGAAGGGCCGGGCCAGGGCAAGCTGGGTCTGCCCTGCTCCGAATAGAAAAGCGCCTTAGCTGCGTTCCGCTCAATTTCATGGCCCTACATTTGACCCACTTGCAAAAAGGGGTTTGCGATTCATTTAAGCCTTCTTATGGCGGAAAATAGAAAACCATTTCAGCTCAAGTGCTGAAGCGTTCCAAAGAACTTAATTAAAATGTGAGCTGTGGACCCACGCAGGATTAAGTTAATGACAGTTGCAACTTTCACTGAGACCGGTTGGTAAATGTCACAGCTTCCTGCAGTCTGAACTCTAATTCAATTTCCACTTGAGCAGGCTAACTTTCTGTCAACTTTCGCATTCAGTTGGCCAGCAAATCAAATGGCACAAGCACTGGCACATGCCAAGAGCCTCAATCAAGGCTTATTAGTTGCGATGTGCGCAGCTGTTTGTCTTCGCAGCATCCTGCTGAATTATTCAGGAGTCCCACTCATTTGCATTTTGTTCGCTCCAATTTGCCACCTGCCACGGAGCCAGCATCGCGCTCTCTTCTAATTTTAAGGCTCTGCAAATTTGCATGCCATTTATTGACGACTGGATTTGTGCGGATCGCCAAGCTGTCAATCTAAACACGCTTATTTGCATTGTTTTGCCCCGAAGAGACAGACGTGGCTTATTTTTGTTTTTCTGCGTTTCTTTTTGAATTGAATAAAAGTGTCATTCCCCTGAATGGAGGGTGGAAAATTCATTCTTTTCATTCCAAACCACATCTGATTGCCAGCCTGCACAAGTGATTTTCGCTTGTTGCGATAATATATGCAAACACTATAGCGCCTGCCCTGCAGTGGTTATTGATTGATTGATTGATTAATTGCACAGCCGCGGAGGGAGAAAGAGGCCATTTTTCCCAATTAACGCCGCTGCACTGCGAGTCGTCGGAACGTGAACACATTTATCACATTGTAACGCGGCGGCTATCTATATTGTGTGCATGGTAGTAGTTATTGACGGCTAATGTCAGTAGGAAAATTGGCCAGCTACTATATTGTAGCTACTGATAAACTGACTGACTGAGCGGTGACCTGCCCTTGATAAACGGCTGCTGCTGACGTCGTTTAATGCTAGAACCAAATCGGATAAATTGATGAATGGTTTTCCCTTTCAGCCTTCAATATGCGAACAATAAATGAAAGGGGACAATTGTGTAATGTCTTTTGTTTGACTTGTGGTTTGTTTTATTTCACATAGGCATTGTTGCCCACTTTTCAAGTGATTTAGGAGGTGAATTGAGATTAATGTTCATCACAAACAAAGAGCTTTGTACGTGGTAATCGAGAACGAGTCAATGCTGCAGAAAGACTGGAGTTATTTTTGGAAAAGTCTTAAAAACTGAGAAAAAACTTTATTACAGTTTATAACAAAGAAAAGGATTTCCTAAATCTTTGTGAGCAACTTTTTGATTTATTTCCAAGTAATTATTCAAAAAATATGATAAATTGTTCTTCTAATTATTATATCATTAATATTCTATAACTTATTTGATAAAGAAGGTCGTTTGACGTCATAATATAATCGAAACTTCAATACCTATCACAAAATAATTCCAATATCACATTTAATGCATAATATCCATAAAGCTCTTAGCAATTTCTCACTAAATAATGCTAATGTATGCACATAAACAATTTATCGAGTGGGCTGTAAAACTTTGCTTGCCAAAATAGTTGACCGAAAACAGCGTGAAATGAGGTCAAACATATCGGGCAACTTCTCTCAGGGATTAAAAATGTTATGCTAACCGCACTGAGCTCCTGACTCAAACAATTATAAACAATAAAGCCGATTTGTTCAACTTGTTGAGCTTTTGTGGCAGGAATTCGATTAAGGTAAACAAAGAGCGGCTGTTTAAAGTCCACAATGTGTGCTCGGGACACACAGAGGTCCGTCCATTGTTGTGTGCTATTTTTGCTGACACTGCCACTGCCACTGCAAGTTATCTGCTGCATAAATATATCCAGGCTACGTCCCACTATCGAGGCTGTCCAATGTCAGGCACAGCGCAGCTGCTCCTGCTGCTGCTGCTGATATTTTCGCTTTTCATTTTCTGCGGGTTTTTTATTCACCTTTTCAGGGATAACCATAAATTCTCTGATGCTGACGTGCCATGAAAGATGACGTGTCAGGGCAGGGCGCGGACTAGATGTATTCCCATTGATGTAACAGAACAGCTGTTGACCAAGGTCTTAGTCCTGGCACCCTTGGAGAGCGTCAAAGTTTTCAGCAACAAGTGGCAAAGATGTCAATGGCTTCGTGCCTCTTGGCTCATTAATAAAATTTGCTTTTTAAATGCGCAAGTCAACTAATTATAGACAACATTTTGGCCACACAGAACAGCACACAAACTTTGGCTTTGGCTTTGGTTTTGGCCAACTTTTAGCGAAAATTGTGTGGGCGCCGCGCCGCTGAGCTCGAAATAACTCACACACACACACTGAAACAAAAGGGGGGCCGAACAGCTGCCACTTGCCACGACGCAGTGTCTGTTTCTGTGCGGCTTCTGCGCTGCTGCTGTCCCTGCTGCCGTTGCTGCCGTTATCACACCCATTGTGACACATTATATTTATAATGGCGGCCACACACACACACTCGCTCACTCACACTCACACACTCTGTCCCCGGACAGACACAATGGCAGCTATATTGCTACATTAGAGCGCCCCGCTTGGCTGCTCTTATTATTCGTGTCCCTCACTCATGTCCTGGCTTTTTGTTTTTACTCTTACTTTCACTTATTCCCTGCTGCCAGCTCCATATGCTGGCTTCATGAAGAAAAATCCGCAAATTATGCGGGGGTACATCTAAAAATATGCACGCAATTTGGCGGCATGTGGTCCCGTCCAGATTAGTTAATTCCCATTTGTTTGTGTGTTCTGAAAGTTGAAGAGCGCCCACTGTGCGTATACGCAATGCTATCGTTATCTATAGCATACTTTCGCGGGCAGTGTTTTTTTTCCCGCTGTTACTTGGGAAGTCCATTAGAGCGGCGAACCCGGCCAAGCTGGCCAGCTGTTGCAGTACCCATTGGATAATTTACACACAAATTAACAGCGCATAAAAATAGCTGAATTTCCTTGCCCTCTTGGCATTGTCAGGCTGTCACAGAACGGTGATTGACAGCAGTCAACGGATTGATGGCCCTCGAGCGTCGCGTCCGCCCGACCGCTCGTCCTCGTGTCCTGTGTCTGCTTACTTATGCGCGGCACTTGGCGCCTAAGTAAACCGGCAAGTGGTGTCCTTTTTGCCCCCGACTTCCGCTTGGTTGGACCCCTCTATTGACTGGCTGGCGGTTGGCTGACGTGGCTGGCGAGGAATTTATCAATTTGTGACGAAACGCCGCCAGTAAATGAAAGCCGAATTTCTTCCGCGCAATTTCCGAAATATTTATGAAAGATAATACACGGAGAACAAAAATGCTGCAGGGCTGAGATTTTTGTTTACATAATGGAAAGTAAAGCTGGGAGTAGGATTGAATTTATTAGAAATATAAGCAGGAGAGGTCAGGAATCTTTGGGGGTAAATAATCCGAAAAATATTTAGAAATTCATTGAACATTCATTCATGTTTTTGTGTGCACATTCTAAGAAATACTTTGTGTGGCGCCATAAAGGCGCCTTAATTTTACTTGAAAATTATTCAACACTTTCAACGTTTTATTGAGAATTCAACCTTGTTGGTTGATCAAAGAAAATTCCGCTACTCTTGCAACCTGTCCGCTGACCCTAATTTGCTGTGCGGCCAAAGTGAAAATTTGCAGACAGCGGCCGCGACATAAAGGCATCCATCTTTGGGCCTCAATTTGCTGGCCCCAAATGTCCTTATTCATATTTAATGCTGCGCGGCAGGCGAGAGAATCCTTAAAAGGGCTGCGTGGGCTGCGTTTTGCATAAGCTCACGTTGACGGAACCCCGACAGGAGCCTTTGTCTCCTGGCTTAGGCAATTATCCACGTAAGGAAGCCAGCCTTGCTTCCATCTGCATAATTTTGCGGTCTGTTCGGTTAATGAGCGACGACGATGATGGTTTAAAAATAGATTCAGAAGTCCGGTTTCGGTTAGCCCGGAAATTGATGGCTATTGTCATCCCCGGGCGCCATTATTGCCGCCCTTATTGAGGCGAATTTGCGCGAATTATGAATTGATAGCAGCGCCACTTAACGCCGCACAGCTGCTAATTAATCACGATGTAAGCCTGAATTATGCAGGACGCCAGACGTTGTTCTGGACGCCCAAAAGGCCAAAGTTAAACGACGCCCAGCAGCTGTCCAGCTGCCACTTGAGCCTTCGACAGGGCCAAGAGATGAGCAACATGTTGCAGGCAGAGCTACACTGAGGGAAAATTAGAAGAGAACTATAAAAGACTATTATACTTGAGTTTCCTATAAGCTGTGATGACTTTTATTATAATTAAGATGGTTGAAATGATAACTAGCATTAACATTAATACATACAATTCCGATTTTTTCTGTGTAAGCCAAAAATAGGGAACATTTCCCAAGGGCGGGCCTTTGCTACTTGCCGTTAGCAGGCCAAGTGAAAGTGGGCATGGCGCGGGGGCCTGGCACGTATCGTAAGGGAAACTCGAGATGCCTTTCACTAAAATTGCAGCAGGCCAAAACGGAAAATTACTGGCTCGGTCCTGGCCCCCCGGCTCCTGGCACTCAATTTACCATAGCCAACTAATGATGATGATGTTCGAGTTGCTGCTACTGCTGGGGGAATCTGCTCCTTGCAGATGATAATTATGACTGGCAATTTAGAGCACAATTATGGGCACACACACATAGGACTAGGGAAACTCAATTAGAGACCAATTACGGGTCACGCTTCTAGGCGCAAAACAAGCACAGAATTAATGTGTTTTCCTCAATTAAAATGCCACGAGGTCTAATGAAATGTTGCTCTGCATTCTGGAATCTTTACAGCTGGTCGGCGCCGATGGACACGAGTATCACTTCAAGCACCGGACCCTGCCCCACGCCCGCTCTAGGAGGAGTCTGACACATACACGAGCCCTCAAGAGTCATCCGGCGGTGAGTAGAAGCCATCCTCCATTCGTGGAAACTGCCATCAAGGTCGTGCTAGAAAATTACGTACAGCTGGCTACTTGAAACTCATGCTGTTATGTTTGATCAGGCGAAAGTAAGCTGAAAACGTGTCCAATGCAACGGAATGCAAGTAGATATTAATGTTTATTTTATTTTTTATTGGATTTTTTATCTGAAGTAATTTTTTCCTAGAAGTAATTTTCTCTGCACTATCAAATACCAAAGTTCAAGCCAAGCATTACCTCCTATGTACATATGTGGGTTGATTCCAAAAATAGTTCATACCGGAAATCGGTCCGTTTTTCTGACTGCACATGTCCTTTGACATTGATGGCATTTCAATTCGATTCGAGGTGCCTCCATTTGTCCACCGGCCTGTAACATGGAACGTGCCATTAGGCCATCGTTGATAATCAGCATGCAAAATGCAGAGCGCAAATAGAGCGTGCAGTATGGAAATTGGCATGCAAACTAGGTCGTTTCCTCTCCGTTCACAGCTGTTTGCCCAGCTCAGAGGGGCTCTGCTCTCGATTCGGATTGCCGCACACACGCATAACAATGACCCGCATGCATCGGACTTACATGGGCCTTGGTGACAGATGGGACTCAAGCCCTTTGCGGTTGGCCATAGGGATGGCTGTCTAGAAAATGAGTATTCGAGGTGGAATATTGGCAAAACGAAGCGGGGTTAGATATAGAGGAAATAATGTATTTATTTTGTATATTCTGGGATATTTTTGTTGACGTTTTTACATGGAAAATCCTTTGAAATATGACTCTTTTGATACAAATATGTATGATTAAGACATTAAAATAATAGTATCCAAGTAGAATATTAGGTATAAAAAGGGATAGTACAAAAATAAAACATATTTTCGATGACCTAAACAGCAATTTAACAAAATACAACATCCGTTTTTACCACTACCATGGCATTAATTCAATATTATCCTGCAGGTTCATACGGCCGTACAGCAGCCTGGCTTCAAGCGGGTTAAGCGCGGCCTCCGGCCAGCTGTGCCCGCCATCCATGGCATGAAGTTCGACCTGAAGGCGGGCGAGGCTAACCGTATCGAGGAGGAGCCCACCGACCCGTACTTCCCCATGCAATGGTACCTCAAGAACACCGGCCAGAACGGCGGCAAGGTGCGTCTCGATCTCAATGTGCAGGCCGCCTGGGCCCAGGGCATCACCGGCAAAAATGTTACCACGGCCATCATGGATGACGGTATGTATTTCCGGAATGGCAAATAAAAATCCCATCTACTGTTTTATTAACTTTTCGCTTTTATTCAATTTGTGGCACGTGCACTCAAAAGGCGTGGACTACATGCATCCGGATCTGAAATTTAATTATGTAAGTCTGAAAAGCCCATTTGCAGGCATTCGGTTTATTTACGCCGGTGGTTTAAGCTTTTTCAATTATTCATGCAGGTATCATGGCATTGAAATTGCCAAAGGCCTTAATTTAATTTTCGGTTTACTGAAAAACATTGACTACAACTGGGGAAATCAATAACCAGAAGTCGATCCATACAGATTTAGCCAATTAATTTGATTTGTAAAATAAGTGTTGACCTTCTAAATATTTTCATATTAAAATGCTATCATTCTTTGATTTATATTTCTTAAATAAATTTTATTTAATGAATACTATAAGTTATAAGAAACGGTATCAAATTACAACCTATTTTGTTATTTGTTTCTGCACATTTAAATTATATATTAGATTTCTGTATGCTCCAAACAATCGATTTTGCGTCAACAGAGCTCGTCAAAAGACTGATGAAGCCTTAATGTGCACAAAAAAGTTGGTAGGAAATTGAAGCTGAAAGCTTCAACTTTTCCCGTCATTAAAACTTTCCTCCATCATTATTGTCAAAGTGTCTGCCATGCATATTTAACCAACCGTGGCAGGTAGCAGCTACAGCTACATAGCAGGTCCCTTTCACGGGACCTAGCCCAGTTACAACCGAAATTACAGTATGAATTGAATAATTTTTATGGGTGACTTGGCCCGCAAGCAACACCGAAACGTACTTTGCCACACGTGTAGCCGAATCTCATTCCGGTTTCCCTGCTTCTTTTTTTTTGTTTTCAGAATGCCGAGGCCAGTTATGACTTCAGCAGCAACGATCCCTTTCCGTATCCCCGATACACCGACGACTGGTTCAACAGGTAAGTTGTGGAAAGTGGGTAAGGAAAAAGGAAAAGCTAGAGGGCTATGGAAAGGCCATTGATTGGCCAGCGTTCTAGGGAAATGTCCTTGATAGCCACCTGGTATTTATTGTACACATAAGTTGATTTGTTTATGCCGTAAGGATTACATCATGCCGTGCTTGGAGATGTCCTCGGTACGAATTCTATAATTAAGAGCGGTGTAGTAAACTAAGGACTTAAGTGCAATTTTGTGTTGAAACCGGTGGTTTCCCTCTTCTCTATCCGGCAACTTATAATACGCACTGCATAATGGATAGAGAGAAGACTTTTTATTAAGCTGCTTATCCGCAAATTCCCCGTAAATGTGTAACCCCTGTTTCTACGTTTCTACTATGTATTTTGCAGTCATGGAACTCGCTGTGCCGGCGAAGTGGCTGCTGCCAGAGATAATGGAATTTGCGGCGTTGGCGTTGCTTATGACAGCAAAATCGCAGGTAAGTGGCTTTTGGGCGGGTTGAGGGTCCTACGCTACGTATACGCTACGTATACACAGCGCCTTCGAGTGCCTGACCTCGAAAGTTTTGTTGGGCTGATAAATCGCATTACGCATACGCAGCGTAATCCGCCGAAAGCGGGGTGAATCAATTTGCCAAGCTATAGCTATGTACGCGTTGAGTATGTGTGCCTTTCTTAAATGAAAAGTTCGTGGAGCGCGTGCCGCCATTGTAAATTGAGCCTCGATAAGCCATGGAAACCTTGGGTTATCCCCCGGGGAGGAGACGCCGAGGGGCAACAAGTGTGGTCACAAATCCGGTCGTGTTATCTGTCATTTTTATCGTCCGTCAGGGAGGGAAAATCATGTGAAAAATCGGGGAAAATTTCGAACTGCCACGAGTGCAGTGCAATTTTTACGATTGCCATAAAGCGACGACGAGTGAAAGTGACTTGTGGCGGCGCTGCTCGTATAAATATTGATTTATAATTTCCGCCATTAGATTTAATGCATATGTACTTATCCGCACCCTCGCCCTCGCCCTCGCCACAGGAATCCGCATGCTGGATCAGCCCTACATGACGGACCTAATCGAGGCCAACTCCATGGGCCACGAGCCGCACAAGATCCACATCTACAGCGCCTCCTGGGGTCCCACCGACGACGGCAAGACGGTAGATGGTCCGCGCAATGCCACCATGCGGGCGATAGTCCAGGGCGTCAATGAGGTATGGGGCGCTCTAGTCGCTCTATTTTCCCGAATTTAGTGCTAATCTTTGCTAACCCCCGCAGGGTCGCAATGGTCTGGGCAACATCTACGTCTGGGCCTCTGGCGACGGCGGCGAGGAGGACGACTGCAATTGCGATGGCTATGCCGCCTCCATGTGGACCATTTCCATCAACAGCGCCATCAACGATGGCCAGAACGCACACTACGACGAGAGCTGCAGCTCCACCCTGGCGTCTACATTCAGCAACGGTGCCAAGGACCCCAATACGGGCGTTGCCACCACGGACCTCTACGGCAAGTGCACGACCACCCACTCGGGCACTAGTGCGGCGGCGCCCGAAGCAGCGGGCGTCTTTGCCCTGGCCTTGGAGGCCAAGTAAGTGCCCAAAACCTGACAAACTCAAGCAAACTCAATTCTCACTGCAAAATTGATAGACTTTTAAATTAATAAGAGAGAATACTAGAAGAAAAACATGTAAAAAATATTATTATTGAAAAAGTTTCGTTTTATTACTTCAACTTATTGTTTATATTACCTTTTTTCCCCTTAAAGATGGGTGAATATGTTATATTTTTATGTTCTTCACCTTGACATTCTGTCGTCCCATTTTCTGTCTGCACTTTTCTTGACACTTTATGAATTTATGCTAATCCATTGTCAACCCACGCATATTTTTTGCAGTCCGCAGCTGACTTGGCGCGACATCCAGCATCTGACTGTGCTGACTTCGAAACGCAACTCTCTATTCGATGCCAAGAACCGCTTCCACTGGACAATGAACGGCGTGGGCCTGGAGTTCAATCACCTCTTCGGGTTCGGAGTGCTGGACGCGGGCGCCATGGTCACGTTGTCCAAGCAATGGCATGCAGTGCCTCCGCGTTACCATTGCGAGGCGGGCGAGCTAACGCAGCCACAGTAAGTGCTTCCCGGGAATACCTTATCTCTGAATTTTATTAATTTTCTTATAATTTTTTCTAACAGAGCTATCATCATGGGCCGATCGCTGTTCTGGGAGATCAAGACCGATGCCTGCAAGGGCACTGACACGGAGGTCAACTATTTGGAGCACGTCCAGGCGGTGATATCGGCTAATGCCTCACGACGTGGGGATCTGGAACTGTTTTTGACATCGCCCATGGGCACTAAGTGAGTGGGAAAAATATATATTTTGATAAATTATATATAAAATATAAAAAGATTTTAAGTTTAATAGTTTTTTACCTTTAAAATTTAGGATATTTGTTCTTAGGACTTATTTCTCTTTCAATAATAGTTCCTAATTCCCTTAAATATGTTTTACCACAGATCCATGATTCTGTCGCGACGCGCCAATGATGATGATCATCGCGATGGCTTTACCAAGTGGCCCTTCATGACCACTCACTCCTGGGGCGAGTATCCGCAGGGCACCTGGAAATTGGAGGTATTATTAAGAAAGCTATTGACCTATAAACGATATAAACAATTGTAATATTCCTTAGGCTCGCTTTAATTCACCGCAAACCCGGCATGGCAGTCTGCTGGAGTGGTCTCTGGTCCTCCATGGAACCAAGGAGGCGCCCTATCGCACCCTGCACCCATCCTCGCCTCACTCCAAGCTGGCTATTGTGAAGAAGGCGCACGAGGACAAGAAGATGAAGTAGAGTGCTGGAGGTAGGGGCAAGGGAAGAGCCGTAGAGTGTCAGGAGGAGAAGGAGATGGAGCAGCAGGAGTCAGGAGGAGGAGGAGGATCAGGTCCAGATAAACATCCGCGTAGCGACGTCCATTAGGCAGCTTGGCGTTTTATCAACGAGTTTAGTGTGAGGTTCAAATAAAAGTGCTGGCTGTGTTTTATTTTGGAATAGGATTGATTGAAATTAAATTAATGATTTGCCTGCATTTTTCCTTACTTAACTTTTAAATGATTTTTGTATTTTCTGTTGAATCTGTGGAACTGAAAGTTCAATTTATTTACTTGTAGTTAATTTACTTAGTTGGTGAGCTCGCGCCCTGGGTGCCATATGCCATTATACATTTATTTACTTAACTTTCAACTTTTTCAAGTATTTTCTGGAAATTGCAAAGCGCACATTTACCACAGTAGAAGAGGAAGGATATACCCCAATCTCAACACCAAAGCCTGCCCCAGCAAACTCTGTAGTGAATATCAAAGAAAGCCACTAAATATGAACCATGAGAAACAGGTATAGCAGGTATATGAATGAGGGGCTAAGAGTAAAACTAATGAAATGAAAAACAACTAGAAAAATGAATCAAAACGATGATAATGAAACCAGGAAAAACCCTATGTAAATGTGTAATATCTATATGTATACATACCCTATCTTTAACAGCGTCCTATGCCGTTAGAATCCTAAATCTATCTAGTATAAAATACAAATTAAACAAAGTATTTACACGTATTTTAAAGCTACGTCTTTTGTTTTCCATAACATAAATATATATATATATATATTGATATACACGAATATACCTACTTAAAGGATACTTAGCAAGAACATAAAATGTTAATCCCAGAACGCGGAACAAGTTTGTCGCTTCTCTTTGGTTGCAAGCTGGATTCTGCATTTGTTTCGAGAAACGCATTTACATACATCGTTTTCCTTTCAGTTTCTTTCGGGGGCCAAAAACAGAATATAGTAACATTAACAGTATGAGAACAAGGATCACAAGCAGAGCGAGTGTTAGGTAAAACATAAACAAATGTTAAAGTACAAGTGCTGAACCTTCGAATGGGTGAGCAGAGAGCCTAGAGTCTAGCATGTAGCGTCAGATACAGTTACAGATACAGATACAGTTACAGATTGTTTTACATAGTCTAATAACTGAGATAGAGCGCATTGTTAAAGTTTATCGATAATGTGCCGAGGAATGAATATAAAAAAATATATATACATATATACGGAACCATATATGAGTACATACATGTGTAATTATTAATCGAAAACCACCCGGAAAGATGCGGGCAGAAACTGTGGCATAACCATTATATACATACACCGAATATTCAACTATATATGCATTAATGTATGATACAGATATATTATATACCACGAAAATAAACGCAAGAGTATCTTATGTGGATGTTAAGTTGATCTTTGATGTTGTAGATACAAAGCCGAACGAACGCAAACACACAGTAAACCCGAGTAGCACCACACCGTAGAGTTACATCCACAACACTCAGATCTCCATAGGAATGAAAGATCAAACACCGATATTTGATTGCATATTCAATGAGTTCCCATGGCGTTCCATATGCTTTCGTCTTTTGGTGCGGTTTTGTCATTTCCATGTAATTGAACAGAAAGAGAATTTAATTTTGTAAATAAAAGTTAAGAAAAAACGGAATCAAAGTGTTTTTGCTGCGTTGGGAAGGTATAAAATTAAGCTCCCTTATATCAGATTTAATATACGATTTTCTGGATTTGGTATTTGATATTTAATGGTGTTATCAACCGAAAATACCGTCGGGAAAGCGAAGCCTGATCTCTTACTTAAGCCGAGGGGGAGATAAAATAGTTAAGGTCCAACCAGAGACTTTAGTTATTTATTTTATTTGTGATGAATATATGTATCTCTGAGAAATTTGAAATTGGATTAATATTTTCTTGAGTGTAATAACTAAGCTTTCAAAGCTCTATGCAAACTTATGTCCCTCATATACCTGTGTCAAGGATAACTCAAGGAACTTTTAGAATAAACTTTCTTCAAGCTTTACAAGCTTCCCGCAACTTTTTAAAAGGGCAAGAGATATACCTGGGAGCTTTGTCCCATTGGACTCTGACTGGGAATTTATTGACCACTATTTATATACGTTTCCTTAATATTATCCACATCAATTAATTATGGAGCACTATTTTAGCCACGTCCCGGACACACTTTCAAAATATAATTAATGAAAGCCAATTAATATGCCAGAATGAGCATGTGCTGAGCTGCAGGACGTGCAGGTATGGTGCAGATATGGCAAAAAAGATATTGCTTATGACGTAATACATGTTTCGATGAAACTATGGCCATTCGTAGCTCTTTAATTGCTTGTGATTTATAGATTCCCAACGCCGGCTCACACAGCAGTCTAATAATGGCTGCGGCTAAATTCGGAGCGTTATGCAAAAAGGGCAACAGTTTTAATTGTTGACTCAACTAATTGCGCGATATCCGCCTAGAAGTCGCCGGCAGTATCAGCCTTGTCCTGCGTCCGGGCGTGTCCTGCCAACCATTTGTTGTTCCGTTTGTTTGAAGCCGGAAATATTTATTAACTAGAAATTGCATAGCACAAAGGCGACGTCGGCGGTACAGGAAGGAAGGAAATGGGCAAACATGTGACGCACCCCCAAACGCAAATAAATACAAACGCAAGGAGGCACACCACGGCGTATACATAATGTACGCAACGTGTCGGCTACGTGTTGTGTTTTTAGGCCTTCATAAATCATCTGGGCTGCGGGCATATGATAAATTGTCATACTAATTGTTTTTAGCGTCCAAGACAGGGCCGCGCACTAACGTGGCCACAATGTTTCGGGCCAAGTCCGAGGAGTTTTCTCAAAAAAAAAAAGAAAGAAACAATTGCAAGCAATATTTTCGAGACCCATTAACTTGTCCTGTCAAATATCGCATATCATTTGGCAGTACAAAGCTGTCATTTAGTTTATTTTTAAGGAAGATCTGTTATTTTCAGTTGAACTAAGACTGAAAAATATGAAAACCTACTTTGAAATTCATAGAAATAAATATTTAAAGAGAAGTAAAAAATATTTAAACTGTTTCCAGACATATTCTGAGTTAATATTTGGCTTAGAAATTTATAAACATTAAACTCTATTTATGTAAACATATTTAATCTATTTCTTTTAGCTTCTTAAACTTTAAAATATAGTTAATTTCCCTTTCCCCCATGGAACTTCAGTACTAAAATTCTGGGAACTGTTTCTCACTTAACCTTACCCTAAATGCAAGCCCTTGCCCCATCCATCAATCATAATTAGCGGGCGCAACCGGCGATATCATGTGCTCATCGATGGATGGCCTACGCGTTGCGACGATGACCAAGGGCGATTGTCGATGGAAAAAATGTAACTGGGGAGCTATTTGGTTACATGCCCGCCCGGTCAATATGCAAAAATATGTTATGTTTTTTACATGGTAACAAGTTTTTGATTTATGACACATTAATCGTGACAGACCGCCCGCCTTCCTGCTTTTTGGGTCAGGTCAGCTGGGCGGGGTCTTCCCAAGAAAAAGCTTCGTCGGGAGCAGCTTCCAACAGAGAGAGAGAGGGAGAAGAAGTGGCAGTAGCAACAGGTTTTGGCCGTTGCTGTTGCTTTCGGGCCACTTTCTTCTTTGGGTCTTCGGACATGTCTGCGGGACAAAGTGTTTGACACTTTAATGAACTGCCCGGGGTCGCGTGTGTGAGCAGTTCATTAATATTAATGCCCCGGGAGCTGGTACTCTGTTTGTTGTGTTTTCTTTTTTGCTTTCGGGGCATGGCGCAAGCCGGGCCAAGCACCATGCGAAATTGGTAGAGCAACTCGCTCTGGGCCAGACACAAATGTCAATTGCCGGCCATTAACTAATATTTGGTAATTGCTCTTTAATTGAGCACAGCTCGGACTCGATATACTAGTAGTTCTGGACAGCCGCCCCTAATGGTGGCTAATAACAGCCCTCTGTCCTGACCTTTGACCACTCAGATACGGCCCGATCTGTTACCTTTAATGCTGTCATGATTTGTGTTTTTGGCGCCCCACATAATGGCCCTGATTATCTGACTGTAATTGTTCTTGGCCCGCCTCCCGGCCGACTGCTGTTGATGTCATGATTTATGGCCTAAGTCCCTGGCCCACGTGCCCTACAAAATTTTAATTAACAAAGACACCCACCACTCCATGCCCAAGTCCCAAGCCAATCACTGCGATTGGTCCTATAAATAAATCTTATCATCATCCCACCGCCGACTTTTGACGTTGCCAAATTGTTACTGTCATTGTTTGGCCTTAGTTTTGTTTATCTTCTGTGCAAAGATAAACAGTAAACAAGGTGGGGGCCAGGGCATTGGGCGCATCACCAGAACAACGGCCATCAGCAGGAACCCGGGAACCCAGAACCCGGCCAACAACGAACTGATACCTTCCCGAGGCCCGAGGACAGTGTATTTACTATTTACTTTTGGACACGCAGCTTTTTGCTGGTGTCACTGTCAATAGGCTGATAGGTTTTGCCGGCTCTTAGGTGGAAAAGCCTCCTTGGAAGTTTGGGAGAATGACAAAGAGCAGAAGTAGGAGGAACAGTCTTTCCTGGCAACAAATTAAATGAATTCGCCCGGTGCCAATGGGCAAAATGATTAAATTAGGAGGGCACCTTGGCTGGAGTCTCCCTCGAGGCCGTTTCAGGATTTCATTTGGCCCCTAACAAATTATGCATATTTATAAATGTAAATGCTGGCCACTGGCCATTCGGACGTCACTGTGACTCGAGATCCGGCACCGGCTCAGGATCCTGCTCCTGCTCCTGCTCCTGCTCCTGCTCCTGCTCCTACCCCATCTCCATCTCCATCTCCATCTCCATTTCCATTTCCATCACTGGCTGATGAGCAGCCGTCGGCAGCTGTAGCCCCGCAGTCATCCCTGATGTATGACTCCTCATTATGCGCATAAATGGGTATTGTTCGGGCCTGGCCGAAAAGCCTGTTGCTGCTGGCCAACGGCTATGCCGGCCTGTCTGATGGAATGTTCTGGTGATTTAGGCCTATAAATCTGAGCAACACAATGGCGTGCACTGGGAGGAAAATCCCTTTGACTCAGACAACTTCAAACGAAAATTGATTTCCTCTATTTACGGAAACATTTTTAGATTTCAGTGATTATAATTAAAGAATGATATAATTACTATATTGTTTTCTATATTTATATTGCTGAATTAAAGTGTGGCATTTCCTCAATTTTTCACCGTGTTTATACTAACTAGTTTATGATGAATTCAATTGGTTGCTTTATACGTTGGCCAGACCGCCTTATCAATTAGAGCGCCTCTTCCACATTGACCACACACTCCCACAGACACACACATAAACACACTCGAGATTTATGGACAACAATCAGAACAATTAACTGGTCCAGTAACTGCTCGGTCCAAGGAAGTAAGCTGTATCTGTGTGTCCTCCGTCCATCCGTACGCCCGTCATCTATTTATTGTTAAATATTGTTTATGCAATGCTGTCCATTTGTGGCTGCTGTGTGCGTCTCCAAGGCACCATTTATACCTAATTGAAGGCATCTGTTGTTGTCTGGAAGCAAGAAAACCATTGGCCGGGTAAACAGAGACAATGTGTGAAGATTACAGAAGGCAGAGTCAGCTATAGCCAGTCAGGTAGTATCCCTTTTCACTAGCATACATAAATTTAAGCTTTAATATATAATTATTGGGTTATTATAGAAGAAAATCTACTTTAAAGAATGTTTTATGATGTAATTTTAAAGGGGTTCCCCACCTCTAGTTATTTTGCTAAAGATATGTACATTTCCCTTGAAACTAAAGGCATTAAGCTTGTCTGTCTTTTGGCCACAAAACTGTGTATTAACTAAACTGTTACTGTTGATACTCCGGCGATGACTGAAAATATTGATTGAGTAGATGATGAGCTTTGGTAGAAAATGCAAATCGCAATCCGACGGCTAATTAATTAATTATGCACATTTTGCACAGTCGTCGTTGTGGCAGAAAGTGGCAGAGTGGCAGAAAGCGGCTTTTGATGTTCGCCCGCCCAAAAACACGAGTAGTTCCGCAGATTTATGTAAGACAAGCAACGCCCTAAGGTTGCATGTCGCCAAAACAGGTTGCTCGAACCCGTAACCCACCGTAACCCTCCGTAACCCGAGACAACGCTTAAAAGCTCATTTATCTCCGATTACCTATTGCCAGTGAGTGTGTTGCAGCAACGAAGATGAAACGGAAACCGATGCGATCCCGATCCCGATAGCCAGCTTGGCTCAAAAATGCTACCCCATTGCAGGGCCATCATTTGTCATATTTCCAATTTCCCCATTCGAGCTGCCGGCTATAGTTTGTATAAATATCGGCGAAATGCAAAAGTCAAGCGCCAGTTAGCGAGCGAAAAGCGTGGTAAACAGATCCTCTGCACCTAGACATCACCTAATCCTGCTCAAGATGCGTGGAATTCTGGTGAGTTAAGGATAAAAAAGTAGCAAGACTTACGATATAAAACAAGTGATAAAACAGTGAAAATATAATCACAAAAGGAAATCAAAAGTGTCTCTAAAATGATGAAAATGTCAAAGTTTAAAGTCAGTTTAATAAAAATAAATGAAAGCCTTGATACAGTGCCAGATAAAATCTGTTATTTAGATACTTGCTAAACTAAACTTAAACTTGAACTATGTTTTAATAGAATACCCAGATTTCAATGACTAATTAAAACCTCTTTTCCTTTTTCAGTTAATTTGTTTCCTAGTCTCCGCTTCGGCGGCCAAGTTGGGCTATAATTACCAGGCTGCTGCCGGCGATCGTCGTTTTGCTGGACTTATCGATGCAGAGGCCACAGGATTTAGTTCCACTTCCACTTCCTCGCAGCAGCAACACCAGCAGCAGCAACAATTGTTGCAGCCGGAATCGCAGCCACAGACACCTGCAGCTGTGGATGAGTTCAGCAAGGAGTTCTTTACGTACTCGGCCCCCGAGGAGGAATTCGCTGACCACGAGTCCACCGAGCACATTGCCAGCATGCTGAAGCGTAACCTTCGGGTGCTGTTCATCAAGTCGCCGGAGAACCAGGGCCTGGCCAATGCGGCCCTCCAGCTTGCCAAGCAGGCCAGTGAGCAGCGAACCGCCATTTATGTACTGAGCAAGCAGGCGGATGTGGCCCAGCTGGCCCAGAGGATTCAGAGCGAACAGCAAGCTCAGGCCCAGAGCCACAAGCCGGAGGTGCACTTCGTCAAGTATCGCACGCCCGAGGACGCGGTGCGAGCCCAGCAACTCATCCAGCAGCAATTCGACGCCTTGGGTGGAAGCTCCCGCAGCTCCGACGAGGGTGTGGCCCCAGTGCTGGACTTCAGTTCGGCACCAGCAGCCGCCGCTGTTGCTGGACAGGATCAGCAGCAGGCTCAGGGTCTGGCAGCTCCGCTTACAAAGTATCTGCCGGCGACAGCACTCCGCAGCAGATAGTTGAAGTCGTACTTAGAAAACCCCTCTAACTTAAGCCTTAGTTTTAGTCTTTTATTCTTAGAAATATATGTATGTATATAAAACTCACATTTATATATCCCTTTTCTTATAAATCAGTTTGCAACTCAATGAATTAAGTCCAGCTGTGATTCGCTGAAAGTTTGCCCGAAGCAATTGCGAATGTATATAGAGAAAACCCAACTGAAATGTCTCCAGCAGTGACTTAACCATGAACAGTGACAGCTTTAACGTGAAACTTTAAAGGCGATTATCTTGCAAGGCAGCTGGTTCTTTTTCTGCCACATCCTGGCCACTCAAAAGCGTCTGCTCCTCCCGCCTCCGCCTCAGCTCCTCCTTCCCCCCTTAACCTTTCGTGTATTGCTGCCAGAGGCCAGAAGGATCCTGTCATGTGCCTTACTTTTCCTTGCCCTCCTTTGGCTGCGAGGACGACAACGACTCTGATTTCTATCTCGCATGTTTCTGTCATATTTCATATTTTAAGTGGCCTCGGGCAGATGGCAACCGGCCCCCACACTCATGAATAATTTAATAATATAATAATAATTTTGAGTATTGAAAACAATTTACAGTTTTCCCAGGCAAATGGCCCTTGGGGGTTAGGTTAAGGATTGATAAAATATAAAATATGTGCTGTCGTTAAGGCTAATTAGGGGGGCGGCCGCCAGGAGCTGCCTGCCAGGTGAAATTTCAGCGACAGACTTGAATTTCAAATGTCGGTCTATTTATAGACAAATTTCCTATTCTTTGAGTTTTTTTGTTTTCTAACACACAAACATACACGGGAAGCTACTACCTACTAGAGCTCGTCTTACACAAGGCTATGCCAACCTGCCGGGTTTCCTCCTCTGTTTATTTAGACGGATTCAATAACAATTGCTGCCTCATTGTCCTGGGACAGCCATTAAGTACACTGGAAAATGTTTTAAAAAATTTATATATTTTTGAAATAAAGGAACTTGTTAGATCTCGAATACATTTGCAAAAAAGAGGGTAATTTTTAAGTTAGTTATTTTTATTAAAAGGCCGTACCATTTAGCCTTAATAATATAAGCAACAAGAAGTTCGCATTTTCGGGATTTCAGACACCAGGCGCACATAAGGCAGTATATGGACGATGAGAAAGCATTACTTGGTTTAAGTGAAAGCTTTGGTGCACACTCAATTATATTTTTTTTTTTAACGCAAAATAATGAGTGAAAGCTTTAGTGCACACTCAAGTCAAGTGATGCTCTTTTAGCTATTTTGATGCCTTTTTCTCCAAATATTGCAAAATAGCTAAATAAGCATCACTTGTCTTAAGTTTGCACTAAAGTTTTAACTCATTATTTTGAGTGAAATATTGAATTGAGTGCGCACTGAAGCTTTAACTCAAACTAAATTATGCTTGCTCATCGTCCATCTGCTGCCTTCTGTGCGCCTGGTATCTGAAATCCCAGAATTTACGAATTTGTACTGAAAATGGCCAGATTGAAGTCTGAAATTATGCCTACAACAACATCTCTTTTACAACAACAACAACTTCTTTACAACAAAAACCACGGAAAATAAATAATATATTATTTCGAATTTAATTTCAAATTTGGCGGGCGAAGAGATGTGTTTTAAGTCATGTATAAAGTAAAGTTTTTTTTGCAAATTGATGTTGTCAAAATGTTTTTGTTGTTGTTGTTTTACAAAATCTTTTTTTTTGTTGTTGTATGCACAAATCCAGATTCAAATCTGGCCATTTTCAGTACAAATTCGTTCATTTCTGAATTTTATATACCAGGCGCGCAGAAGGCAATAGCAAGCGACTGAATACTCTTACAAACTGTTATACTTTAGCCGAGTTTCAAACCTTATTGGTGTGCTACTAAGCGAAGACACTAACCATTTATAGCAGAAAGTTCGAAGCTCGGCTAAACTGTTATACGGTTCGAAACTAGGCTAAAGTATAACAGTTTATAAAACTTTTCAGTCGCTTGCTACTGCCTTCTGCGCGCCTGGTATATAAAATTCAGAAATTATCGAATTTGTACTGAAAATGGCCAGATTGAAGTCTG
>VNJQ01001263.1:0-28189 GCA_008042515.1 Drosophila truncata | reverse complement strand
TTTTTTTTTTTTTTGGTGAGCAAGTCTCGTGTAAAACAAACATCGATTTTACTTTTAAAGTAGTTTCTGTTTTATTTATAAACATAATTAAATTGTAATTATTTGGAAGCAAAAGATGGCATATTTGTTTCTTTTTCCTTTCTCATATTTCTTTCTGCGTCGTCAAGCAAATAAAAGCGTTCACACAAAAATAATATAATAAATGTAAATTTAAAATGTCTTCTTGGAAAGTCTTCATTTGAATTTCTCGTTTCATTTCGTTTCGTTTGGTTCTTGTTGCAAATATATAGAAATCGTATATAGTAGTCATATATGTAGGTAGTGCTGTTGTGGCGTATGTAGATCGGGGGTGTTGTGGTAAGTCGTACAAGTCCCTACTTTGCCTTCGTTTACAATGCAATTCAGCTATTTTTGAAGGTTTTCTCAGTGTGTTTTTTGTACTTTCGACAAAGCATATATTTTTTTTTGGTTAAACCGATTTGTATACGAACAAAGTCATATATAATGGCAAAGATCTGTTTACCTCTCTCTAATACATAATGCGTATTGCGTCCTTTTTGTGCTTGCAGCTTGTGTGCAAAGACCTTATAATAACAAGATGGGTAACGTTATAGATTTTTTCTTTCCATATTAATCTCTCTTGAAAATTTTATCAAAGCCAGAGAGAACGCTCAGCATCTTGTTATTATATGGCCTTTGGTGTGTGTGTGGGTGTTAGTTTGGTATTTTGGTATTGCCCTTGCTTTCTCTTTCTCAAAATACAATAAATACAAGTCTCCGATTTAAAAAATACAAGAATATAATAAGGGGGGGGCTGTCTATATATCTCTTATTCTCGTACTAAGGAGGGACTCGGACTCCCTCTTGAAACAAAAAATGAGGGCAAAAGGACGCATATATATATATACCGACGTTTGTGATGTATGGACAGCCCCATTTTAAAATATTATATTTATAGGTAGATAATCCTCATATAATATAATATAATATAATATAAACTAAGCATTCTAAGACGTTGCGTGAATTTTGGTACTTTAAGTAATGCTCATTCGTTGCCCAACACATGGAGAGTATTGAAAGTGGTGGCGCTCTAAGACGACAGACTAATATATAGTTACAAACAAAATACAAAGTTGGCTTAATTAGGAAACACGAAGGAGGAGTAATAATTAAAATAATTGGCAATATGAGCGAGGAGCAGAAGGAATCAACAACATACTTTGAACATTATTTTTTTTGTTTGTTTTTCTTTAAGTTTTTTTTTTTTGTGTTTTCCACTTTCTTTTTTTTTTCTTTTCATTTTGGTTTTTTTGGGCGGGCTTCGGCCTTTTGCTAATACAATACAAATCGTTTGTTGTACTTTGCAGCCTGCTAAATATGTACGTATAGGTAGTATATAGTAGTGTATGTGGTATCTATATCCATATAAATATGTATGTAAGAATGACCGAAGAGCAAATCAAAGGCATTGTTTTTTTTTACAAATTGCGTTGGTGCGTGTGGGGTGAGAGATGCATTCGGTGAGATGCATTTATGTGGTTGTTGTGGCTATTTCTACATTGTTCGTCTTGGCACTGGCGGCCAGTTTCTGTTGCTCCGCTGTGATGTTGGCCTGCTGCTGCCCATCCACGTTGCTGCTGCTGTTGTCGTTGGCATGGTTGCTGCAGAGTAAAAATTATTGTAATATATTTTCCTTAATAAATCCTAAAATTATCAATCCGTAATTCTCTACCCTTACTTACAAATCATTCACTTTGCTGGTTGGTCCATTTGAAATGGGCGTTGGCTGTTCCGTGGCCTCCGTTTGACGATCGGCTCCGCCCAAGGGCTTGGTCCACATGCCCTCATCGTCCTCGTAATCCTCTTCGCCGTCCAGCAGCACCGACTGCAGCCTAGTGACAATCGATCCCGTTTCCACAGTGCTCGACTCGGCCAACAACTTGTCGCTGATGGCCTTCTCCACGTTGGCATTATTGTCATACTCGGCCTGCTGATCATCAGTGCTCGAAATAGTCCGTTCCTGAGGCTCTGGCTCCTCAGCTGTTAGAACTGTTGGATGTGAGTGTTCTTCCCGCTCCTTCTCTAGCTCTTCAGGCGGCAGAGTGGTAGGCTTGCCCAGATCGCTGCCAAATGTGCTAAAGTGCGCATCAAAGTCAGCAAAGTTGTCCGCATTAAAGTCTGTGCCCCAGTTGGCGGTGCCCGTGTTGATCTGGGCTGATACGCCGGGAATGTCAGAGAACTGGACGTCCATGTCCCACGGATCTGCCAGGTTGTTTAGCGTTATAGAGTTCTTGGTGAACATGCCATGGCCGTGACCGTGCCCGTGGCCATCGCCAGAGCCTGAGAGATCGCCGCCGTGCTCATCATCGTCGTCGTCCTCGTCGTCGATGTTGCGTCCAAACTGGAATAGATTCTGATCGTTGTCCATGGTAAAGACGATGTCCTGCAACGTATTGTCCAGATCACTGTAGCCCATATTGCTATACGACAGCGTGCCAGTGTCCCAGGCATTTGTCTCGCCTAGATAATCCTTGGAGCCCACATTGTACTCGTTCTCCTCATGCGGATTGCAATCGGCAAGCAGTTTGGTCTGCTGCTTGGCCGCCAAGGTGAACTCGCCGGCTTCCGCATCGATCAGCGACTGCCAGACTTTTTGCTCGCCCTCGTCGCTCAGACTGGTGGTTATGAGGGCGGCGATATGTTCCGAAGCGGATATACAATTCGTGACGTGGCGCAGAATCTTGATAAGGTGTCCCATATAGCCCAGACGGCGACCCTTCTCAGCAGATCTGCAGAGAGTAAAACAATGAGTAAAACTGGAAGATAATGAGGTATCTTTGTTAACTTACTGCGCCTGCGCATTGTGCTGCCAATAGTCGACCAGCTTGGACACCAACTGGCAGTTGACAATCAACTAAAAAGGAAAAGAAATCAATTAATAAAAATTATCTGAATGAATTGCTAGATTTACTCACATGGGTTTGCATTTCGGAGGGTGGGGCACTAGGCAGAGTCTTGGTCTTGTCGAGATCATTTAGCGCAGGCTCCGCTTCTTGTCCACTTTGATTTACCTCCTCTGCATTTTTCTCCACATGATTCTCCTCCGTTTTGGTAGCTTCCACCGCTTCCTCTGCGGGTGTAGCTTCAGCTTCGGTTGCTACTTCCACTCCTGGTTCCTGTTTTTCATCATTTTTCGCCGCTGCCACCTTAATTTCAATGTTAGCCTCCTCCTGTTGTACTTCCTCCTGACCGCCTTCTGCTCGCTTGGCATCATTCTGGGCATTCATCAGCTCCTCGAACTCGGATTCTGGGCCAACATTCAAAATGGCATTGATAATCCATCCTGGAGGCTTGGGAAAACCCGTAACTTCAGTAGACGCCGTGTTATCATTGGCCAGCTCATTGTAGAAGACCAAATGAAGGGCCTTTTCCAGCTCTGTGTGCAGAAAATTGTTCCAGCAATACTGTTTAAAGTACTCCAGCAGCAAACTAAAGTACTCAGTCGCGCAGATCCTGTAAAGAATAGCTTTTAGTTTATGTAATTTCTTCCTAGATTAGAGACTTACGCTTGCTGAATGGTTTCATGCTTAGTTTCCAGCAGAGCGGTGAATACGCGGCACACTTGGAGGCGGGTCTTGCCAAAGGGGGGCGTCAGAACAGCAGCCGTGGTCTCCAGCGTGGGTTTCTGCAAAACAAATGATAAAATTTAATATTTTTCTCATGATAAACAGACGACTATAACCAAAGACATTTCAATATATATAAGATTAGTAACGCCATACGTGTTGGCTTTTGATTTCTTTGCTATTACTAACCGCAGGCGGGTTCTTCAGCACATGAACAAATTCCTGGAGGCGAGGCGCCATCACAGTGATCACAGTTTCCTGCACTTCCTGATGGAATTCGAGTTCGCGCTTCTCCAAGAGCAACTGCCGATCCGAGTTGGGCTCATCTCTGCAGGAGGAAGGGAAAAGGAATAAAGAATAGCGCAATTTTTTTCGAATTTAGCACTCACTTGAAGGTAATTGGCTTGATGAGGGTAAGTACAACCGATATTCCTGATAAGATGGCGCTCTCTTGAGCGTTTGGTTCCAAAATCACATTTAACAAGGCTTCAATTGTGTCCGCAGACTCGATCGTCTTTAGTATGGGATTGGAGCCATCGAAGGCCGGCTCAAACGAATCGTTCTCCTGCTCTGTTTGGCGCATTAAGCGCCCTTGGTTAATAAGATCACAGAAAAAGTCGGCAACATTTGCATGTTTGTCGGTTTCTTGAGGATTACGCAATATTGCAATCAGTCTCTCAACAATTTTATCTTCAGTTAGCCACTGGAAAGGTAATAAAATTAAGAATATGTTTAAAATATGGGAAATTTAAAGCATAGACTCACTTCGTATAGATTCCGCTTGAGCTGACCACCCTCAATGTCCTTCATCATCTGCATTATCAGATCAGGTATGACCGGTGTGTCAAAGTGCTTGCAAATGAAATCCAAAAAGGTCTTCTGCGATTTAATATACTCCAGGAGTTGTAGGCACATGTGTTGATACAAAAACCAATCTTGTTCAGGCTTTTTGGTAAAGAGCATGCTAAACGTTTTGCTAAAAAACGATGATAGCAATGGATTTAACGGTGGTTCCTTTTCCAGATATGAATACAGCAGCTGCAGGGTCTCGGCATCGGTCAGCAGCTTCTCATCGAGGGACGGCAGGCCGCTAAAAGCACAGAAAATACATAATATAAGATACAGATTCCAGTTTTCCGGCTCAAACTTACAGTGTGAGAATCTCACAGGACATGTTGGCATAGCGGAAACGCTGAGCCATGGGCACATCTTCAGAGGGCTCGGTTGTGATCAGCTCCACCATGCGCCTGATGACCTCGGGACGTGTAAAGTAGTTGACCAGGTTCTTCTTTTGCGTCTTGCACTCCTGCAGTATGTCCTCCTCGTCTAGGAATTCCTCCAGCGTGGAATTCTAGGGTGAAACAAGTTAGTTTAAGAGTGTTTCCAGCTGAAATTAAGGCTCAACACCAACCTCCTTCTCCAGCAGCGCCTCTATATTCGCGGAGGGCGCATAACCCTTGTCCCAAAACATTTTTCGCACGTACGTCTTGGCGGTGACACTTTCAGGCTGGGGGGAAAAATCAAGATATCTCTTCGCTGGGCTCGCGGATCGCTTGGGCTCTGGGGGCGCTGGGTCGGTGACTGGGCATGCACGGCTCTGCGGAAAGCGAAGTCGCTCAATTAAAATCACTGCCGGACGGACACAAGCAACAAAGTAATGCGTAAATTTTTGTAATTATGCCAAGCAGGCCTCCACATATACACTACGAAATGCGGCCGAAAAACAAGTTACCGCCCCTTGGTGGCCCTTGGAACGGGTGCGTGGGTGTGGCAGGCGCACTTACGAGTTGGTTGGACTTTGTTTTTCTCACTATTTGTTGCACTTTTAATTGTTTTTCTACCGAAAAAACCACGCTATAATTTTCTTCACTGCTTCGTAGAGGTGGAAAATCTTCGACTACTCCAAGTGGCAAGCGAAAATGATAAGTTGCTATCGATAAATCGAAGAATCTATTAAAAGTATCGCAGGAAATCCCCTGCATACACTTTCCAACACTTTCTAAGTTTAAGATTTTTAAATATAAAATTTGTAATGAATAATGGCATTGTTTTATGTGAAATTGCTGATGAAATCTCTGATTTGGAGACTCAAGAGCAGCCTTTAGAGCTCAGTTACCTCAAGCGACGATGGCAAATCAAGGACTTTCTGGCCGAGCACGCCGACGTTATTAGGATGGCCGTAGAAAGATGTAAGAAGAATCAAGAATCTAAAGAAACAATGGAAGTAATAAGGCATTTCAGGCCAGGAGGCACGCACCAGGAAGCTGAGCTTCAAGGCCATCCAGCAAGACACCGGTCAATGGACTTTGGTGCTGCGTCACGAGCAGACACACTTCCGAATCCGTCCCATCGAGCTGCAGCTGGCTGACATCCTTCTGCCGCTGGTGTTCAAGGATTACAAGACCAGCCTTGAATTTGAGGTGGCCCAGCAGGAACATGAACACAAGCAGCCCCTCAAGACTTATGTGAGCACCAAGCTTTTCGATGCTCTCTACGAAAGGCATCTGCAAGCAGAGGATCCAGACCGAGAGACAACGTTGGATTTGCCAGGACGATTTCAGTCTCGCTTAAGGAAGTACCAGGAGCGTACCGTCCTCTGGATGCTGGGCCGGGAGCAGCGTCTAACAGAGCTGCCACTGAAGTACACGGCACTTCATGCTGTCGACGGCCAGAGTCGCGTCTTCAAGCACAATTACTGCCTGCAGTTCTATCCGTACGAGGAGGAGCTGCCCAAGATTTCCCTGCCTCCTGGCGGCATTCTGGCTGACGAAATGGGTCTGGGCAAGACGGTGGAGTTCCTTGCCATGTTGCTGATGAATCCTCGACCTATAGAAGCCTGCAGGAACGAGTATTGGCTTCAGCTTCTGGACGACATAGGCGATGAGCTGCCTCTCAAAAAAAAGCGCAAAGCGGACAGAGAGGAATTGTGCATCTGCATCAGAAAGGGCGGCGGCGCAAGAATACAATGCAGCAGGTGTAGCCGCTGGCAGCACAAGAGATGTATGAGCAACCAGGATGCCGCTGAATGGCCTCATCTGTGTCCCGACTGTTGGTCGCAGGTGGCAAAGAGCAGCGAGCGTCTGGTGGAAACCAGAGGCACATTCATAGTCTCACCCAACGCCATCAAGATGCAGTGGTTTAACGAAATGAAAAAGCACATTTCTCCAGGTTTAAAGGTGCTTCTGTATCGGGGATTGCATGCAGGCAGCTGGGTGAATCCCCTGGAGCTGGCCCAGTACGATGTGGTCCTCACCGATTATAGTATTCTCCGCAATGAGATCCATCACACGGCGGACAACAAGTCCGATCGTCAAATGCGGCATCAGCAGCTGTACATGCGACCCAGCTGTCCGCTCTTGATGGTCAACTGGTGGCGCGTTTGCTTGGACGAGGCCCAGGTAAGGTTTCTAAGGTAATTGAAAACTTAATCCTCTTCCTTTGCCTTTCCAGATGGTTGAAAGCAACACCTCACAGGCTGCAGAGATGGTTAGAATGTTGCCAGCCATCAACCGCTGGGCGGTGACGGGCACCATTGATGATCTGAAGCCCCTGCTGGAGTTTGTGGGTCGCACGGAAGCCTGTCATCCGCCGGAGGCCTGGCAGACCGTAGACAAGGCCTTCCAGCTGAACTTTAAGGCTGATCCTCTGCTAGAGGTGCTGGAGCACAGCTTGTGGCGCACCTGCAAGTCGAAAGTAGAGCACGAATTGGGCATTCCGCCGCAGACACAAGTTGTTCATCGTTTGGAACTGAGCAATGTGGAGTCCTTGTATTATCGGGAGGAGCACTTGAAGTGCCACGAACAGTTTTTAGCCGCCGTGGCCAAGCATACGCGTCATAACGCTGACAATGGTTCCAGCTTGGCGGCCATCTCGCCGCAGTTGCTGCGGCTGATTCTTAAGCCCTTCCTGCGCATTCGCCAGACCTGCTCGGTGCCTGTGGTGAACACCAGCAATGTGGCCAGCAATTGCTATCTGAATCCCCAGGAGCTGCTGGCCAGGCTGAAGTCCAACAACGAAGGCGAATGCAAGACAGAGTTGCGCAGCTGGGCTTCTTCCTACAACGGTTTGGCTTCGATTTACTTTATACGCGAGGACTTTGCGGAGTCTATAAGGTACTACAAGCTCCTCCTTAAGCTGGCCGAGGACTACAACGAAGAGAATATATCGTAGGTATCTGAATATTCCCTTTTTCGCCTGCTTATACCTTTCTTTGCTTCACAGGGTGGACAGCGTTCTGCAAATTCATGCCATTTTCAATCTCATTCAGGCCAGTGAGCTGGCTTCGCCTCCCAACCAGCTGTCTGAGCAGGAGAAGCTGAATTATCAGGCGCAAATGAAGCGCTTGGAATGGAAATATCTACAGGACAATACAGCTGTACTCGAGGCAGCACTCACTGCCTACGAAACGAAGCTTGGGGAGTTGCAGCACCTCGAAGGCGAGTTCGAGGGCAACTGTGTCGAACTTCTGTCTACGGTTGTGCATCACCAGACCTCGCTGCACAATGCCATGTGGAACAAGGTGCTGGAAGAGTTATTTCGCCAAAATATAGCCACGGACATGATTAGGGATGTTGACACCATGACGGGCATGGTTTATTTTGTGGATATTTGGTTTAAGAAACTGCAAAAGCTAAAGAAAACTTTGCTTTCGGAATTTGAATACCTTAAGGAGGTAATGCAGTCGGCTTGGGGATCTGTCAAGGCAGGCGATGGCCTCTCCCAGGAGATAATCAACTTTATAGGAAGCGTCACCGATTGTCACTTGGCGGATATATTGGTAAGTAAAAGGAGAAAGAGATTTCAAACTTTAAACTCTAAATTCCACAGGAAGACAAGCCACAGGAAGACAACCCAGATAAGCCCAAGAAGCGGCGACATTGTCGCCTTTGCAAGATTCGGGAATCCTTGAACCAATTCGAGTGCCTGCTCTTTGCCAAGGAGCTCGAAGAAGAGGCTTTGGTAACTGAGGGTCTCGAGAAGCCAAGCCTGCAGATTTGTTTGATTAAAAGTAAGTCAAGTGATAATCTCATGAAATGATAATCTCTTTAAATTCTTCTTTATTTCTTAGCCATCTTTGCCTTTGTGCGCCTTAAGCCGGACTTTAGCGAATGGCAACTCGAGTGCCAAAACAAACTGGACGTTATTTCCTGCTTGCAAAGCCTGGTGAAGTGCCAAATCAAGTACTGGATCGAAGTGGAGTACATGGTGAAAGCCTTTGATGAGCTGGAGATGTGCCGGATGCGTATCCTGCTCACTGATGATCCCGAAAAGCAGTCCAATTACCGAATACTCCGTTGCCAGCTGGAGGAGCAGCAGCAGTTCAATTTGTCCAATTTAAACGAGGCGCAGCTGAACTTTACGCGACTCTGTGGAAGGCTAAAGTACCTGAAGCATCTAAAGGAAGATGCCACCGACAAACCTTGCCCCATTTGTCAGACGCAGGACGATGTGAGGGTGAGGGAATGATTAATTATAATTAAAAATGCAGTTTAAGTCAAATTCTTTCCCTTTTTTCCAGTATGTGATGATGGTTTGTGGCCACTTTGTATGCCAGCATTGCCTAGATAACATGCGTAGGAGATCTGATAGAGGTGGCGTGACCAAGTGTCCACTTTGTCGTCAGGATTCGCCACAGTAAGGTTTTATTTAACAAATTGTTTTGTATAAATTTATAACATTCATTTCCTTAAAGATTGTATTACTCGGTGCGTCCTGGCGCCCACAAAACAATAGTTGGTGACTTTTCCACCAAAATTGCGAATATTGTGGAACTTGTACTAAAGATTCGGGAAGCTGATGAAACCGAAAAGGTCTTAATATTCTCGCAATGGCAGGCAATACTCATACAAATAGGCAGGGCTCTCCATATCAATGGCATTGAATTTCGCAGCAAGTGCAACAATCAGGAATTTGAGGATTTCAAGGTTTGCTGACTGACAATTAATAATTTACTCTAGTTCTCCTAGTAATTTCCCTTTAATCTCCACCAGAATCCAGAAAGAAAGATCACCTGCCTTTTGATGCCCATTTCCAAGGGCTCTAAGGGTCTCAATCTGATCGAAGCCACGCATGTGTTCCTGGTGGAACCTATACTTAATCCTGGCGACGAGCGCCAGGCCATAGGACGCATCCATCGCTTTGGTCAGACCAAGTAAGCTTTTCTTAACTCAATATTTTATATTTTCTGACTGTTATTTTATATTTTTTTGCAGACCCACAAAGGTTCACCGCTTTATAGTGAATGGCACCATCGAGGAGAACATACTTTCGCTTATAACTTCAGCCGATGACAACGAAACCCTGTCCACGCACTGGGACTTGGAGAATATGACTCTGGACAGCCTCAAGAAGCTATTCATACTCAAGGAAAAGGAGTAAAAAAAGAGAAGAGATGCATTTAAATACCCTTGACGAAGGGTATAACAAAAGACATTTCAATATATAAGATTAGTAACGCCATACAATTTTTTATTTTATTTACTTTTAGATTTTTACGCTCTCAACTTAATGAGAGCGCGATTGTGGTTGCCATCAAAACAGTAGCCTCATAAAAACGAATGCATGGTCGTTCCTCATCTTAGTATTGAAATGTCTTTGGTATAACACATTCCAGACCTCTTAATTATTTATTAAACCAACAACTTTGTATAAATCTAAACGCAACCTTTAATCGGATTCACAGTACAGAATCTATAATGTATATTTTCTTCTTTCATCCTGATCAATGGACAGTATTTCTAGAAATCTTAGACCTAACCTTAAACCTAACTTAAATCCACCTTATAAACTCTGTAAATATAAGGTATTGCTCTTCATATAAGCCTAAAATTATTCTCCCTGCGTTAAACGCCACAACAAACAGTTCTCACACATGGTCCATCTTCAAGGCGTCAAGATTGCTTCCCCCGTCCACGTTCACCTTCTGCGCGTAGTAGCCATCGTAGGAGGTCTGCACCTTGTCCAGTTCCTGCTGCTGCTGCAGCCGTTGCAATTGTTCATAGGCAGCCTCCTGAATCTTTTGACGTTCTTCGTCTGCTCGCCGCTTCACCGCATTCTCCTCGAACTGCTGGGCCTGGAGTTCAGCGGAAGCGGCGGCACGTTCCGCCGCAGCCTCCTGGTACTCGTCATAGGAGTGCATAGGAGTGCTTTCCTGTTTGTGCAGCGAGGATAGCTGCTCTTTGGCTGCCTCGGCTATTTCCCTTTTCTTAGCCTCTGCCTGCCGTTTTGCCTCCCGCTTGCTTCGCTCCTGTTCCTCCAGTTCCTCGCGAGCGGCATAAAACTTGGGGGAAATAACAGGCGGACGGTTCTCGTGGGTACGCTGGTGACGCTTCAAGGCTGTCTCCTGACGGAAATGAGTGCCGCAGGTCTTGCACTCAAAGGGTTTCTCGCCCGTGTGGATCCATTCGTGGTGCCGCAGAGTCTGGGCCTTGGCGAATCGTTTGGGACAGAAGCGGCAGGCAAAGTCCTTGACCTTTTCATGGATGATTTTGTAGTGTCGCTTCATGTTGCCAATATTATTGAAGCCCTGCCCGCAGCCGGGACAAATGTGCTTGCCCTCCTTCTTGGTGAAGTTCACTTGCGGCGACCAAGAGGGCACCGAAACGGAGGGTATGGGATTCACAGCGGTGCCGGCCAACTCGGCAATGTCCACGCGCTGCACGCGACGCGGATCTTTGGGTATGGTGGCCACCGATTCGGCGCACACCTTGAGCAGCTCGTCGGCGGCATTCTGAGACATGATGGCTGATGGTTCACTGGTCTCCAAGCCCTCGATTGGTTGGAGCTCTGGAGGAGCTGAACTCAGCTGATCGCCGGCTGTCTCACCCATCTCCACCTGCCGCTGGCGATAGGTTTCAATGGCCCTGAGCACCCGTTTCTCGTGCGTCTTCAGGTGCTTGGTCAAGCTCTTGGGATACAGGAACTTTTTGCCACAGACTTTGCACTCGCAGCGCTTCTCCCCGGTGTGCGTCATCTCGTGGATCTTGCAGGCATGCGACTTGCCAAAGGTCTTGCCACAGTACTGGCACGCATAGTTCTTGATCTTCTCGTGAACAATCTTTATGTGATTCGCCAGGCTTTGCTTGTTGTGCGAGGCGTGCTCGCAGATGTGACACTTGAATTTCTTCTCCTGCGTGTGCGTCAGAATGTGCGTGTTCCACTCCTGACGCGTTGTCTTGCCCACGCCGCAGTAGGGACACACATAGTTCTTGATGCCCGCATGCCGCATCAGATGATCCTTCAAGGCGCTATTAATAACGAACCTCTTGCCGCAGATGTTGCAGGGAAACGGCAACTCCTTGCCATCGTGCTTGTACATATGCTTTTTGAGGGCCATGGGGCAGCGAAAGACCTTCTCGCACTCGGAGCAGGGATAATCCCGAGGCGGCGCCGCTGCCTTTGTAATCCCATGCACCTTCTTCATGTGAAAGGTGAGCAGGCGGATGCGCGGGAAGGACTTGCCGCAGCCCTCAAAGCTGCAGTTGTGCACCTCCGAGAGCTCCGTGTGGGCGTGATCGATGTGAAGCCTCAGGCCGCCAGCGGTGGTGAAGCCTGTAAGGGAGAAAGGGATGAAATTGAATGCTTCAAAAAGCTGTAACTTCGATAAATACCCTTCCTGCAGGTCTCCACTTTGCACTGAAAGGGCAGCAGGTCGTTGTGGTGCTTCATGTGCTCCTCGTAGCGAATGGCCTTCTTGAATTTCTGATGGCAGATGTGACAGTCGATGATGCGGTGCAGGTGTCGTTCGCCGGGGGGGACTCTCCTTCGCCTGTTCTTTGTTTTACTCTCATCTTCTTCCTCGGAGCCGGAGGGGATTTCCTGCTCCTCCTCCACCTTGACGGCGGCCTTCTTGGCCTTTGGACTAATTCTCATGCGCTGCGCCAGTGGCAGGTCATCGTCGCCGTCGCTGCTGTTGGGCTCAAAGTCCACATCTTCATCGTGATTGCTTTCGCTCTCCGAGGAGGAATCTGCGCCAAAAAAGGCCATCAAATCATCGGCCTCGTGCTCGTCGTGCTTGACCTTATTTTCCACTTCCTCGGCCTCCTTGTCCACATGCTCCAGCATCTTGAAAACATCCTCTTCGTTCTCAATCAGCTCCATTTTGTGATCCAGCAGCGGATCAAAGTTGATGCGATCCTCTTCCTCCTGACCCACCGTCTCAGCCACATTCAGCACATCAAAAGTTTTAATCTGACCGCTCGACGGCGTGCAGAAAACATTTCTGGCCACCAAATCCTGAAATTTTTGCACAGAGTCCACGCACAGCTTCTGGAACTCATGCAGATCGTCCAGCCGGGCGTAGCAGGGCGTGCATAGGTTCTTGGGGAAGCCATCCGACTGGTCCACAGCCAGCGAGGTGCAAACGCACAACTTTTTGGCCAGGCCGGGGATCAGGAAGAGATCAAAGCAGCCAGCTCCAGCGCCGTCGCCTGGCAGGCGGTTCAGGCAGATGCGGCACACAGCGTGCACCGAGTACTGGGCCCCCTCCTGCTCCATGGTGCCAGCTCCAGGATGAATCAAGGTTTCCGGCGTTGGGAATTGTAAGTTTTTAAGCGGTGAAAAAACTTTACGCGTCAGAAAAACCAAAACAAGAGTGACAGTGATGCGCGGAGTTGGAAAAATAGCCAATTAGGAAAATGGCTAGAAGGGTTCTTTAAGCAATAAAGATATTTTTCATTATTTAACAGTTTTAGTAATCTATGTAAATATATTTTAAATAAAAGTAATGCAAAATATAATATTTAAATTATTACATAATAAAATTAATAATAAAAATATAGTTTTAGTCCAAAAAGTTATATATAAAACAACATCGGAATCAAAGATACAATTCCCGCCAGAAAAAAAGCCAGATTTACTGCACTTTATATTGCCCGCACACCAAACACCGCTTACCAACACTGCAAAAAACGCTCTCCTAATTCTTATTTGTTTATTTATATTTAAAATCCTCATTTATAAATGAATATAATTAGCAATCATACAATAAAATACAAACTTAAGCCGCTGAGGTTGGAAAGGGTAGAGTTACATACAAAATAGGCGAAGGGAGAATTGCAAAATGACGGAAACTAGATGGTAAACCTTAGAGACCTATAACGCATACACTTATGTCCTTCACAGAAACACATAGTAAATGGGATTGGGATGCTGATCCTTCCGCTCAGACATGGTCCAACTTGAGGTGGTCCGTCGAGGTGCCCTCCGCCTCGGCCTTTTGGGCGGAGAATCCCTGATACGTGCCCGTTTGCTTCTGCAACTTATTCAGCTGTTCGAAGGCGGCTTCCTGGATCTTCCTTAGCTCCGCCTCCGCCTTACGCTTGGTCTCGTTCTCCTCGATCTGATAGGCCAACAGCTCAGCAGTTGCAGCCGCCCGTTCGGCCGCTGGATCTTGGTATTGCTCGAAGTTCTTCGGCTGCTGACGCTTCACAGAAGTGCTGGTCTCGGCCTTCGGCCCTGATGGCTCCTTTGGCTTGCCGGGCGGACGGGGCGGCTTGTCGTGCACCTTCATGTGCGTCTTGAGGACCTGCTCCTGACGGAAGTGCTTGCCGCAAACCTTGCATTCGTACGGCTTTTCGCCCGTGTGGATGTACTCATGATGGCGGAGATACTGCTTCTTGGCAAACCGCTTGGGACAGAAGCGACAGCAGAAGTCCTTCACCTTCTGATGAACCACCTTGTAGTGGAGCTTCATGTTGCTCACGTGATTAAAGCCCTTGCCGCAGTCGGGACAAATGTGCTGACCCTCCTTCTTGGTGAAGTTGACCTGCGGCGACCATGAAGGCAGATTGACCGATGGAATCGGATTGGCCACCGTCCCTGCTAACTGGGCAATGTCCACACGCTCCACACGGCCTCGCAGATGAGGACTGGGCTTGGCAATCGTCGAAGTGCTGGCTGCAGCGGCGGCTGTGGCAGGATCACCGCCCATCAAAGGATTCAGCGGTTGAGTCTTGGGTAGATCCCGCTTTTCGTGCGTCTTCAGATGCTTGGTGAGGCCTTTTTCGAACAAGAAAACCTTGCCACAAATCTTGCACTCGCAGCATTTGTCTCCCGTATGACTTCGCTCGTGAATCTTGCAAGCGTGCGACTTGCCAAAGGTCTTTCCACAATATTGACACGCGAAATCCTTGCGCTTCTCGTGCACCACCTTTACATGGTTGGCCAAAGCCTGTTTGTTGTGGGAGGCGTGATCGCACTGCCGGCATTCATATTTCTTCTCCTTGGTGTGCGTGAGAATGTGCTTGTTCCATTCCTGCCGCGTTGTCTTGCCAACGCCGCAGTAGGGACAAACATGATTCTTGATGCCCGCATGGCGCAAAAGATGATCGCGCAGAACGCTGTTAATAGGAAACCGCTTGCCGCAGATTTCGCAGGCAAAGGGCAGCTCCTCGCCGGTGTGCTTGTACATGTGCTTCTTGAGGGCGGTGGGGCAGCGAAAGACCTTGTCGCACTCAGTGCAGGGGAAGTCCCTTTGGGGGGTATCCACCTTATGGACGCGCTTCATGTGAAAGCTAAGCAAAACAGGCCGGGCAAAGGATCTATTGCAGCCCTCGTAGGTGCAGGGATGCATGGCCGAGGTGTCTGTGTGGGCGTGCTCTACATGAACGCGCAGCCCATTGGCGGTGGTGAAGCCTGAAATTTGTGATTTTATTAAAACAATCTTCGGGATAGAAAATCCTTTAGTTTACTCACCCTTCTTGCAGCTCTCGACGGTGCACTGGAAGGGCAGGAGATCGTTGTGGTGCTTCATATGATCCTCGTAGCGGAAGGCCTTCTTGAATTTCTGATGGCAAATGTGGCAATCGATCAAACGATGACGATCGCGCTCTTCCGCTGGAATCCTTTTACGCTTGGCCTTGCCCTTGTCATCCTCCGAGTCCTCTGAGGAGCTGGACTCATCGGTTACCTTCTCCTGCTTGGTCTTGGCCTTTGACTTGCGTCCCCGTGGACGTCCCCGGCTGCGCTGGGCCAGCGGAATGTCATCGTCGCTGCTGTTTAGCTGGAAGTCTGCATCCTGGTCATTGTCGTTGCCACTCTCAAAGGAGTCTTCTTCTTCGGCAAAGGGCTGCTCCAACTCCACGTCCATGTCCTCCTTTTCCACCTCTTCCACTTCCTTCTCCACCGTTTCCAGCATCTTGAAGACATCCTCCTCGTTTTCAATGATTTCGATTTTAGAGTTTAAAAGCGGATCAAAGTGAACGTTGTCCTCCTCCTCGCCCGGCAGGTCGGCAACCGCAGCACTGGGATCCAAGACATCGAAGTTCGTCTGGCAGGCAAAGGTGTTGCTGGCCACCAAATCCTGGAACTTTTGCACCGAATCCACGCACAGCTTCTGGAATTCGTGCAGATCGTTCAGCTTGGTGTAGCACAGGGTGCACAGGTTCTTGGGGAAACCGTCCGCCTGCTCCACGGACAGCGAGGTGCACACACACAGCTTCTTGGCAAGGCCCGGCACCAGGAAGAGGTCGTAGGCCGCTGTATTGTCCAAAGCGGACAGGCAGGTGCGGCACACGGTGTGGATAGAGTATTCTCTGCCGTCAGAGATAGACATCTTGCCGAGATCCGGAAAACTGCAGCCGAGATAAATATTCTTTGCCGTGAAAAATTGAATACAACACTTGCCAGTGTGACCGAAGGTGTTTTCGTTTATAATAACGAATTAACGAGAGTTGGAATCACAGGGCATCAGTCTCAGCGAGTAGACTACAGTCGTGGCTCGAATATTGGGTCATTCGTCGATAACAGTCAGCGTTGTGCATATTGAACATATTGAAGTAAGTTAAAACAACCTTAATTTTCATGTATTTTTTTATCCTTTTTTGAAATGTACTTAAAAATAAAATCACGGTATTTAATTTATTCGCATTCTATTCAAAAATTACATTTTTATAATATGTAGATAAAATTGAAATCACGTTTTTTAAATTATTTAAAATAAATAATAAGACATAAAAAGTCTGAACTAGCTAAAATAATAAAGAATGTTAATCAAAAACAAGAAATAAATTTAACTTTAGTGACAGGAAATATGTAATACATAATTCTCTATCGAATAATTAAATAATTAAATAATAATTATTAAAAATTAATAATGCGCATGTCTCGAATTAGATCAAAATATATTAGAAATTTAACAATTTAATATTTTCCGATTCTTTCTACGGCAGCTTTATGATATAGTTTTTTGATCTGGGTTGTTTATCCCTTAAAAATTGTCAAAATACTCGGAATAATTTTATAAAACCATTCGATTCCTTAAAAAAACTAAATTTATAAGCATTTTAGAATAAAAAGTCAAGCTTAATGTAAGGAAACAAGTCACCTTTAATTAGGAAATGGAAATAATAATAGATATTTAACTTAAAATGATGAAATCGTCACACATCCAATATTTTTCGAGTCCCAGGAACCCCCAAAAAGTAACTCCAAACAACCTTAATTAATATTCATGTAGTTTTTAATCCTTTACTCTAAGTAAGCACGGGAGACATTACACGGAAAACACAAGATACATATATTGCA
The DNA here is from genome assembly GCA_008042515.1 of Drosophila truncata. NCBI lineage: Eukaryota > Metazoa > Arthropoda > Insecta > Diptera > Drosophilidae > Drosophila > Drosophila truncata. The sequence goes on along the minus strand of VNJQ01001263.1, from coordinate 11,039 downwards.
TGTATGTATAAATGTAAGGTATAAAGTATAAAATATTATGTATAAAGTAAGTGTTCATATTGTAATATGTACGCGATTAATTATAGTAATTAAGAGGGCTTAGGGCCCATCTATAAATCTACAATCTGATCCAGCTAAAGAGAGAGCAATTCGAGGCATGCCTTAAGGACTTTCCTTCCGGACATTAATAGCTGCTGTGTTGAAGTGGGGGGGGGGATACAAATATCGCTCGAGATAAGATAAAGCCAATTCCTGGATGATGCCCGATGCTCTGCCTCAGGCCTAGACATGGTCAATCTTCAAAGCATCGACGCTGGTGCCCTCGGCCTGGGCCTTAGCCGCGTAGTAGCCATCGTACGAGGTGGTCGCCTTGATGATGTCCTGCTGCTGCTGCAGCTTTGTCAGCTGCTCGCAGGCGGCGGCCGCTATCTTCTGACGCTCAATGTCCGCCTTCCGCCTGGCCTCGTTCTCCTCCAGCTGATGGGCCAGCAGCTCAGCGGTGGCTGCCGCCCGCTCCACCGCCGGATCCTGATACTGATCAAAGTTCCGCGGCTCGGCATCCGGCTCTAGCTTCCGGAAAGTGATCTGGGTGGGCGCACTGCGCTCGGGCACATGCCTTCGGTTGGGCTTTTCATGCGTCTTGATGTGCTTTTTCAGAGCCGTCTCCTGTCGGAAGTGCTTGCCGCAAATCTTGCACTCGAAGGGCTTTTCGCCGGTGTGAATCCATTCGTGGTGGCGCAAAATCTGTGCCTTGGAGAACCGCTTGGGGCAGAAGCGGCAGGCAAAGTCCTTGACCTTCTCGTGGATGATCTTGTAGTGAAGCTTCATGTTGCCAATATTATTGAAGCCACGACCGCAGCCCGGGCAGATGTGCTGGCCCTCCTTCTTGGTGAAGTTCACCTGCGGCGACCACGAGGGCACCGAAACAGAGGGTATCGGGTTGACGGCAGTGCCCGCCAGCTGAGCAATGTCCACCCTTTGAACGCGACGCGAGTTCTTCGGCTTGGCAGCAGGCAATGCAGCGGACCCGCCGCCGCAAGCCTTGAGCATGTCATCACTGGGCATCGGCTGCATCTGCTGCTGCTGCTGCTGCATTAGGCCATCGCCCTGGCCCTGCATTTGCATTGGCATCTGGCCGGGCATTTGGCCTGCCATCTGTCCAGGCATAGGAATGTTCAGTTGTTGTCGCAGCGGCTCCGCCGGCGGCAGGTCGCGCTTCTCATGCGTCTTCAGATGCTTCGTGAGGCTCTTCTCGCAGAGGAATATCTTGCCACAGATCTTGCATTCGCAGCACTTCTCCCCAGTGTGACTCCGCTCATGCACCTTGCACGCATGCGACTTGCCAAAGGTCTTGCCACAATATTGGCAGGCAAAGTCCTTGCGCTTCTCATGCACCACCTTCACATGGTTGGACAAAGCCTGCTTGTTGTGGGAGGCGTGATCACACTGCCGGCACTTGAACTTCTTCTCCTTGGTGTGCGTGAGGATGTGGGCGTTCCACTCCTGGCGCGTCGTCTTGCCCACGCCGCAGTAGGGGCAAACATGATTCTTGATGCCCGCATGACGCATCAGGTGATCCCTCAAAGCACTGTTAATAACAAACCGCTTGCCGCAGATGTTGCAGGGATAAGGCAGCTCCTCGCCCGTGTGCTTGTACATGTGCTTCTTGAGGGCCGTGGGGCAGCGGAAGACTGTGTCGCATTCCGGACAGGGGAAGTCGCGGAGCGGAGCCGCCGCCTTGGTTAAACCGTGGACCTTCTTCATGTGGAAGGTAAGCAGGCGAACGCGCGGGAAGGTCTTGCCGCAGCCCTCGGCAGTGCAAGTGTGTACCTCCGACAGTTCGGTGTGGGCATGATCGATGTGAATGCGCAGGCCATTGGCCGTGGTGAAGCCTGGAAAGTAAAGCAGCTATTAGATCTCTTTAAAGGCAGCTCTCTAAAGGCCAAGACATACCCTTCTTGCAGGTCTCCACCTTGCACTGGAAGGGCAGCAGGTCGTTGTGGTACTTCATGTGCTCCTCGTAGCGAATCGCCTTCTTGAACTTCTGGTGGCAGATGTGGCAGTCGATGATGCGATGCAGATGGCGCTCGTCAGCAGGAATGCGCTTTCTCTTCGGCTTTTCCCTGGGCGTTCCGTCGGGATTGTTGCCCTCCTCCTCCGAGTCATCAGAGTCATCGGAGAAGCTGGAAAAGTCATCTTCGTCCGGCGGCGGAGGCTTTATTTTCTTGGGCCTGCCACGTGGCTTTCCCTTCCCCTTGGTATATGTGGCCTGGCGAGCTGGCTGAGATGATGATCCCGGGCCAGGTCCTCGCAGGCGCTGGGCCAGCGGAATGTCGTCGTCGCTGCTATTTGGCTCAAAGTCCAAGTCCCGATCGTTGTCGTTGCCGCTTTCGATGGAGGAGTCGTCGTTGAAAATCTTAATGTGGCTAACGCCGGCCTTATCGTCCTCCTCCTCCTGCTTGGTGCCATTCTCCACCTCTTCGGCCTCTTTGTCCACGTGCTCCAGCATCTTGAAGACATCCTCCTCGTTCTCAATTAGCTCCATTTTGTGGTTCAGCAGCGGATCATAGTTGATGTTCTCCTCTTCCTCGCCGGGGATGTCATGCACGGACGCACTGGGATCGAGCACATCGAAGTTGCTCTGGCAGGCAAAGGCGTTGCTGGCGACGAGGTCTTGGAATTTCTGCACCGAATCCACGCACAGGCGCTGGAAATCGTGCAGCTCGGTGAGCTTCGAGTAGCATTGGGTGCACAGGTTCTTGGGGAAGCCATCGTTCTGCTCCACGGACAGCGACGTGCAGAAGCAAAGTTTCTTGGCCAATCCTGGCACCAGATACAGGTCATACAAGTCGGCGTCGTTCTGCAGGTGGTTCAGGCAAATCCTGCACAGGCTGTGAATCGAGTAGGTGCGCGCCACGTCCATGTTAGGGTTTCTCGCAAGCGGCACTGCGGGATTGGGCAATTTTCGTCTGCTTTTTGCGCGTCCCTCTCTAGCCAGCAGTAAAAAAATAATATTGACACAGAAAAAATTGTATACTCGTTAACGATTGAACGGGCGAGTGGGCAATAAGACAAGAACGACTTTCCAGCGAGTTACTCGCTGGAGGTGGGGACACACTCGGTACGCTGGTGGTGGAATTAACCCTTATTGTATACAACATTTTCTGCACGTTGTTTTTTATTGGAAGATATTATTATTATTTTTACTATATATATTCACGAATAGCATCAACTACTTTAATTTTTAATGCTGTAATTAACGAATCATAAAAAAGAAATTAATTTGTATATTTATACTTTGCTTACAGATTATTTAATATTTTGAATAATCATATTAAAAAAAACTAAATATAATACAAAATTTAGAACGTAGATATTGAATAAAAACAACATATTCATATTATTTATACATACCTCTTCAATAAATTGAAATTTAAACCAAGAAGTATGTTAGTTTTTACAATTTTTTTCTGTTCTTGCTTTTAAAGTTTTCTATTGAATTTTAAAATATATAAAGATATTTGTGAAAGTTTTCTTATTTGAACAGTTTAAAAATAACTGTATATTTTTGTTAATAACAACATTTTAACCACTTAAAATATAGTAAGACTTGTTGCTTGATTTCTGACCCATAGCACCGAAATGGGTTAATTGCGTGGTTACTCGATGGTCACACTATCCAGCACACTGCAACAAATTTGTTTTGTTTTCTTTTTACTCGGGTTGCTCTGCTCCCGGAGAAATGGGCACCAAGGATCTGCAATATTCCGTCCACTCACTGTGCCGCACCTGTCTGGTGCACCTGGAGCACGAAATAGGCCACGACCTGTTCCTGATTCCAGATCTGGCCAAGAAGCTGCTGACTGTTTGTACGTCAATGAAAGTGGATGCGCAGGATGGCTTTCCACGGCGTATCTGCCACCTGTGCTTTGGGAAGGTGAACGAGCTTCACGATTTCCAGGAGCAGTGTGTGGGTTCCCAGAAGAGACTCAAGGAGATGGTAGCCAACAGCCACGGGCTTCCCGTTGGACAGTTCGAGCCTGTGGCAGAGGAAACAGAGGCGCTGGGCAGGCAAGAGGAGCAGGCCAGTTATGATCCTCTCCTCAACCACAAACTGGAGATGATTGACAACGAGGAGGAGGTGTTTAAGATGTTGGAAACGGTGGACAGGGAACCGGAACAAGAGGATTCCTCAACTGAAGAGCATGAACAGGATGAGCGGGACGAGCAGGAGGCGCAGCAGAGCTTCTTCAGCGACGACGAACAACCCTTGGCTACGCGGAGAAAGACGTCCTGCGCCAAGCGTCGTCCGCATAACCTTCTCTCCTGTCCCATCTGCCAGCAGAAGTTCAAGAAGCCTTCGAAGTACGAGGAGCACATGAAGCACCATAACGACCTGCTGCCCTTTCAGTGCGAGGAGGAAAGCTGCCGGAAAGGTTTTCCTACCCCTAGATCCCTTCTCAAAGTGAATTTCTCATGCTTTTCCTCGTTTACAGGTTTCACCACGGCTGGTGCCCTGCGGCTGCACGTTGACTACGCGCACACCAATAAAACAGATGAGATTCCCTGTACCGTGGAGGGCTGCCGGTTGATGTTTCCCCGCCTTCGCCTGCTGACAATTCACCTAAAGAAGGTGCACAACCAGGCCAGGGTTAGTGCTCCACGGGCGGATCAGCCGTGCGGGGAATGCGGTCTCGTCTTTCGCTGTCCGGTGGCCCTCAAGAAGCACATGTACAAGCACACAGGCGAGGAGCTGCCGTATCCCTGCAACATCTGCGGCAAAGGCTTTCACATCAACAGCGCTTTGAAGAATCATCTCCTACGGCACGCGGGCATCAAGAACTATGTGTGTCCCTACTGCGGCGTGGGCAAGACCACAAGACAGGAGTGGAGCAAGCACCTTCTTACGCACACCCAAGAAAAGCAGTTCAAATGTCACATCTGCGACCATGCCACCCACACGAAGCGCGCCTTGGACAGCCATGTGAAGATTGTGCACGAGAAGATTCGAAACTTTGCCTGTCAGTATTGTGGAAAAACATTTGGTAAATCCCATGCCTGCAAGATTCATGAGATGACACACACCGGGGAGAAGCGATGCGAGTGCAAGGTCTGTGGCAAAAAATTCCTGTACACGGAGAGTCTGACAAAGCATCTCAAGATCCACGAAAAGAGTGTGGAGAGAGCTCTGGAAACCTATCGCCAACGGCAGGGAGAGTGTGAACCCGGAGAAGTCCAAGTGGATGCGGATCAATTGCTGAAAGTGTGCGCCGAATCGGTGGCCACCATACCCAAAGATCCGCGTCGCGTGGAGCGAGTTGATTTGTCCCAGCTGGCAGGCACAGTGGTTAATCCCATTCCCACTGTTCAGCTGCCGCCCAGCGAGGCGCCTGTCCGCACGAAGTTCGTCCAGAAGGAGGGCATGCACCTTTGTCCCGGCTGCAGCCAGGGATTCAATAACCTCGGCAACATGAAGCGTCACTACAAGAGCGTCCACGAAAAGGTTAAGGACTTTGAGTGCCGTTTCTGCGCGCGTCGTTTTGCCAACTCGCAGTCTCTGAAGCAACACGAGTGGATACATACCGGTGAGAAGCCGTACGAGTGCAAGGTGTGCAGGACTCACTTCCGCCAGGAGGCAGCTCTCATTCGCCACCAGAAGGTTCATTATGAAAAGCCACCCAAGCCGCCGAAACCACCAAAGGAAATCACGGATAAAGCGCGGCAAAAGGCGATGCAGAAGAGTGAACGCAGGCAGAAAGTGGAGGCGATGCGTCAGGAGATAGCCGAGGCTGCCAAGGAAGAGCTGAAGGATCTGGCAAAGCTACGGACCCTCGAGAAGCAACAAAACACCTATGAACAGTATCAGGCAAAGGCAACTAACCCGGAAACCGAGGAATCTTAAGGCTCAATGTCTCCTAAAAGAGCGGAGACAACAAACATTGGTTAATATTTAACTATTTCCTAATTGTTATCTTAGTTTTAAGTAAATAAAGTAACAGAAAATCATATATTTTTAATGTTTTCAATTTTTTTTTATTTTTACATTTACTTGCTTGTTATTTTTGATGAGAGAGTGGGCTTAATGTCGTAAAATGATTGCAAACAGCCAGACAAATGGCTGCCGGCTGCTCATATGATAGATGGAGTGATGGATGGATGATAATGATTAGATTCAAATGATACAAAATGCGATCAAAAAAATCTACAAGTAGATAGCAAAAATTTTGTATACATATAAGGTATATAGTAAAGAGCAAGAAGTTCCCTAAACAGTGGAAAATGTTTGATGGAAATGGTCCGCCTGCCGCTGGGATGGTTTAAGGAGCCTCCGGCGTCTTCAGATTGTACTTGGCCTTGATGTTGTTCAGTTCCTCCTGCTTTTTGTCCATGTCCACGCGCTTGAAGGCCTTGTTGGATTGGTAGTAGAGCACCACCAGGTAGCGATTGCACACATTAAAGCCGGATAGATGGTCACAGGCGTTTTTCGCATCGAAAATATCCTCGTAGACTACGAAGGCAGTGCCACGGGTCTCTGGTGTGTTGCCCCTGTTCAGGATACAAATAATTCTTTAGAGGATTCACTCTGCGGCACAGACTATTAAACACTTACACACGAATCTGGCGGATGGCTCCGAATTTGCCAAAGATGTCGTACATTTCATCGGAGGTGATTTTGTACGGCAAATTCCTTACGTACAGCAGCCGATTCACCTCTGGCGGCAGGCGGATCTGCAAGTGAAATAAAGTTTTCCATTAGTTTCTTTTGCTTTGACCCAAGAAGCTGGAGTTTCCTCACATGGTTGCGCTTGTTCATGTCGTCCGGTCGCTTCGGATGTTGAGTTGCGACAGGCGAAAACTTTCACTCGACCGTTTGGGGAAAGCGAGATGCGGCTTTGTCTGACCCCGGGATGAATGTCCTGAGCGTGGTCCTTTGTTTAAAATTAATGACTTTGCTGTCTGGCCTCAAACCAAACAAAATTGACACAAGGGTGGCGAGTGCGGGCACTCTAAACTAGTGAAAGTGTGGCCGTCCCAGCGAGTGCATACAACAGTCGTGAGTCGTGAGTAGTAAGCACAAAGTTAATTGTGGCACGAAGAACTTGCTTGGAATTACAAATTCTAGAATAAATATATGAAATAAATAAGGCTTAATAAATTAAAATGAATCAGACCTAGAAAAACTAGCAATTAAAAACCTTATAAATCAAACAAAGAACGAGTAATATTTTTATTCGAATGCGTGCAACGTGACGGCACGCTACCATCTCTATGGCATGTTGCCCAGCTCATGCCACGGTCACTCCGAACACATCTCTACTAATTGTGCAAAGAAAAAGTGAAAAAAGGAGAAAATAGTTGGGAAAACTCGCAATATTTCCACCCATTTTAGTTTTAAAACATCCAAAGGTGAGTTTGTGGGCAGGAATAGAGAAAACCCGCTGACGAAAAGCAGTTTCTTGGGGGGCGTGACGAGGTTTGTGGAATATGGCGCTGGCAGGCGGGCGGGCGGGTACGGTACGGTTTTGGGGTTTTTCACTCTTGGTTCTGAGCAGGCAGAGACGCGCGGGCACTGAAAATAAAAGAGATTGGAACAGTTTTACATGGCAGATGCGGGATAGATGATGTAAATATCATATCAGCCGACATTCTATGTGCTTGTATGTGCTGCTGCTGCTGCTGTCAAGTGCGCCTGTGTGCGTGAGTGGCCTCGACCACTCGCTCGCGCTCTCGCTGGGCGCGCTCTTCTTCTTGTTACTTTTGCTACCCCTGACGGAAGGGCATTAACCTGACTCGATCTCCGATCTCCTTTCCTGCAGCAGCAAGATGACGTGGGAACCACAAGGAGAAGGTCTGCAGCAGATCATAGCGATCCTCAAGGAGTCGCAATCTCCAGACACAGCCACCCAGATGGCGGTACAAATGGTAAGAACAGCTGTTTTCCTGGTAATCCGGTAATCTATACTAATCCCCCCTCTTTACAGAAACTCGAGGAATTCAATCGCTATCCAGACTTTAACAATTATCTCATCTATGTGCTGACGAAGCTGAAAACCGAGGATGAGCCCACACGCTCCCTCAGCGGTTTGATTCTCAAGAACAATATCCGCATGCATGGCAGCACACTGCAGCCGGAGATTGTGGAGTATATCAAGCACGAGTGCCTGCAGGCCGTGGGCGATGCCTCTCCCTTAATACGAGCCACCGTTGGCATCCTGATCACCACGATTGCCAGCAATGGCGGACTCCACAATTGGCCGCAGCTGCTGCCCTCGCTCTGCGAAATGCTCGACAACCAGGATTATAATGTGTGCGAGGGCGCCTTCAGTGCTTTGCAGAAGATCTGTGAGGATTCCGCTGATATCCTGGACTCTGCGGCACTCAACCGGCCTCTGAACGTGATGATTCCCAAATTCCTGCAGTACTTCAAGCACAGCAGTCCGAAAATCCGTTCACATGCCATTGCCTGCATCAATCAGTTCATCATCAACCGGTCACAGGCGCTCATGCTGAACATAGACACCTTCATCGAGAATCTGTTCCATTTGTCCTCCGACGAGGACCATGAGGTGCGCAAGAATGTCTGCCATGGTCTGGTTATGCTGCTGGAGGTGCGAATGGATCGTCTGATGCCGCACATGTCGCAGATCATTGAGTATATGCTGCTGCGCACTCAGGATTCTGACGAGGGAGTGGCCCTGGAAGCCTCAGAATTCTGGTTATCGCTTGCCGAGCAGAGCATCTGCAAGGATGTGCTGGCTCCCTACTTGTCCCAGTTGGCTCCCGTTTTGGTACGCGGCATGCGCTACTCGGAGATCGATATAATCCTGCTCAAGGGTAACGTGGAGGAGGATGACATGGTGCCGGATCGCGAGGAGGATATCCGGCCGCGTTTCCACAAATCCCGCACGCACACAATCAAGAGCGGTCAGGAGGCTAGCGGCCAGGCGGGTGCCGCCACTGGGGAGGATGATGATGACGACTTTGACGACGGGTTGGACGACGATAGCTCGCTATCGGAATGGAATCTGCGCAAGTGCAGTGCCGCTGCTCTGGATGTCCTGGCGAATGTGTTCCGCGAGGACTGTCTGCCCGTTGTCTTGCCCATTTTAAAGGAGACGCTGTTTCATCAGGAATGGGTGATCAAGGAGAGCGGTGTTTTGGCTCTGGGCGCCATTGCCGAGGGCTGCATGCAGGGCATGATCCAGCACCTGCCCGAGCTGATCCCCTATCTGATTAGCTGCCTGTCGGACAAGAAGGCTCTGGTGCGCTCCATCACCTGCTGGACGTTGTCTCGCTATGCCAACTGGGTCGTCAACCAGCCGCACGATCAGTACTTGAAACCGCTGATGGAGGAGCTGCTTAAACGCATCCTGGACTCCAATAAGCGCGTCCAGGAGGCGGCCTGCTCGGCCTTTGCCACGCTGGAGGAGGAGGCCTGCACAGAGCTGGTGCCATACTTGGAGTATATCCTTAAGACGCTCGTCTTTGCCTTCTCCAAGTACCAGCACAAGAATTTGTTGATTCTGTACGATGCCGTTGGCACTTTGGCCGATTCCGTGGGCCATCATTTGAACAAGCCGCAGTACATTGACATTCTGATGCCGCCGCTAATTGACAAGTGGAATCTGCTAAAGGACGACGACAAGGACCTATTCCCGCTGTTGGAGTGTCTCTCGAGCATCGCCACTGCCCTGCAGTCTGGTTTTCTGCCCTACTGCGACCCGGTCTACCGGAGATGCATTTCTTTAATAGAGCAGACCATCAACCAGGAAATGGTGAGTGCAGAAACGGAGTTTGTTTATGTATTTATCTTTTAATTCCTTAAAATGTTTTAGTTGTGCAAACAAAACCATACATTCGAGCATCCCGACAAGGAACGCATGATTGTGGCCCTGGATTTACTGTCTGGCCTGGCCGAGGGTCTGGATCGTCACATTGAAACGCTAGTGGCCAACAGCAACATTATGCACCTGCTGTATCAGTGCATGCAGGATGTTCTGCCAGAGGTGGGTGCCCATAATTCTTTTGGGAAAGGATTAAAAATTGATTTTAATTTTATTTTAGGTACGCCAATCATCGTTTGCCCTGCTGGGTGACCTGACCAAGGCCTGCTTTCCCCATGTGCACCCTTTTATGGCCGAATTCTTTCCCATTTTGGGTCAGAATCTGAATCCCGAATTAATTTCCGTATGCAACAATGCCACCTGGGCTATTGGCGAGATCTGTATGAAACTGGGTGAGTATAGGATGAGTTTTTATGGCGATAAATAAGTTTAAAATAGGAGATATTCATTATTAATTTGATTCGGATTTTTTTTAAATATTTTAATAATGAGTATTTATATTAAATACAATGATTTTCCCCCATTTTTTTACTTATTTATAGCGATAATTACGATAAATAGTATAATACGATGAATAATATTTATCGTATTTAAAAATACTTTTAATACTACTATTTATAAATACAATAGTATTTAATTAATTAAATTAATACAAAAAATACTACTATATACTATAAATACTATTTATCGTATTTATCGCAATAAATAAGTAAAAAATTTAGGATATTCATTGTTAATTTGATTTGTATTTTTATACCCTTGCAGAGGGTATTATAATTTTGGTCAAAAGTGTGCAACGCAGTGAAGGAGACATCTCCGACCCTATAAAGTATATATATTCTTGGTCAGGATCACCTCCTGAGTTGATATAAGCATGTCCGTCTGTCCGTCTGCCCGTCTGTCTGTCCGTCTGTCTGTCCGTCTGTCTGTTTCTACGCAAACTAGTCTCTCAGTTTTAAAGCTATCGACTTGAATCTTTGCACACACCCTTCTTTCCTTTGCACGCAGTATATAAGTCGGAACGGCCGGGATCGGCCGACTATAAGATATAGCTATAGATATAATAATATAACTGAAAAATCGAAAATGGCCCATCTTTTGTGTTTTTGAAGATAGAAAAGAAAAACTTCGTACATATTATATATTTGGTCAGTTGATCCGACCTACCAAATTTCATAACGATCGGCCGACTAT